>CAJQZN010041268.1:42636-60031 GCA_907164685.1 Colias eurytheme
GGTATCTCCATAGAGCTGTTTGAATTCGTGGAAACGGCTTCCATCAACTACGCGGGCAATAACTTCTCGGATATCAAAAGGTCTTTGTATGTTTGCGCCTACAATGCCGTGCAAATCATCAATATTATGGACGGGTTCATCGACCTGCGTTGGATAAATTCTGGCTTTTTGATCATTATTCCAATTTAAATTTGCTACTACATTTCTGGCTAAATGCAAAGAATGTTCATCGTCTAATGCATAATGATCTGTTACTCCAGATTGCCTACAATGTAAATCAGCGCCGCCTAAATCTTCAGTTGATACAGTCTCTCCGGTGGCTGCTTTGACTAGTGGTGGTCCAGCTAAGAAAATACATCCTTGTTCCTTGATAATAATGCTCTCATCTGACATGCTAGGAATGTAAGCTCCGCCTGCTGTGCACGATCCCATAACAACGGAAATTTGTGGAATGCCCTCCGCTGACATATTGGCCTGGTTATAAAATATTCTACCAAAGTGCTCTCTATCCGGGAAAACGTCAGCCTGATCAGGTAAATGCGCGCCGCCCGAGTCGACAAGATAAATGCACGGAAGTCGACATTCCTGAGCGATTGATTGCGCCCGTAAGTGCTTCTTCACAGTAATCGGAAAGTAAGTTCCCGCTTTTACCGTAGCGTCATTAGCTACGATCATACAATCGCGACCGTGAACTTTGCCGATAGCGGTGACGATTCCGGCGCATGGAACCTGACCTTTATACATGTCGGTGGCTGCCAACGTGCTTAGTTCTAAAACATCACTGCCTTCGTCCACTAACCGGTTAATCCTGTCCCGTACAAGCAATTTTCCTCTCGCCGTGTGCCTTTTTATCGCCTCATCTGGCCCGCCTTTCACGGCTGCGTTTGTTTTTTGACAGAGTTCCTCGACGAGCTCGTCCATTTTTGCTTTGTTTTCTTGGTAATAGGGGTCATTTTTGTTCGGCTCACTTCCTATTATAGTCGCGTTGCTATATTGCCGATATTGGACGCCAATACGACGAATTCCTTTGAGTAATTTTAACATTTTCGCGATTCTTGTAAATAGTAATAAGCGGCCAGCCGGCGTATGGTTGCCCCGCTACTGACGACAATAAGTACCGTTATCAGCGCGATTTAATCGTATATAAAAACAAATTCGTCGCTCGGGTCGAGGCATTGATAAAAACTCGTATAATGTAATGATAATGTGGGGTATTGTTAGCGTTTATGTAATATTTACATACATTCACGTCTATGTTAACGATTTGTTGGTCTTTACGTGTAATCTATTCAAATAAAACAATACCTACGCTAGCTGCAGACAAAAGTCAATACATGTTCAATCACAATAACATGTTTTGACCTACATAAGTTGCAAGTGATGTAATGACTATTTTGTTTATCGTAAAGAAATAAACCTTGAATGAAGCTCGCATGAACTCTTTGGTATTAAGTAACCGAGAAGTTACGTCATTTTAGCATATTGTCCTTATCGCCACGTCATTCCCCTATCGGCTATCTGCACCTCAGTTTTAATGCGTTTCGTTTAATGAACAAGTTTTTCGTTTTAAAGAAGATATATAATGTAGTGATAAGAATAAATGATAAATCATCCATTGACATAGATCCTTCATAGTAGGTAGATACATCGTAATGCACTTTCGTTTTCAATTAATATTCATACAAGCACTCGCACGCCAGATTGATCTATCAATTAAAAGATACAGGATTGTTTGTACATATTAAGAAATAGGAATTCAGAAATTTAGATCAGAATTCAGAAATAACATAACTAATAAGATACTAGGGATACGTATTCCTATAATATAAGATGGGTTTCAAAGAAAAATCATATTAATGACAATGTATTTGCATTAGTAACTAGAATTTTTTTTTCTTTTAGTGCCCGTAATCTGCGTAATTGTTTTTCGCAATAAATTATACAAATAATACGGTGACAGTTAATCAAATCTTCCTTGAAGCATCAATACTCCTCAGATATCAATCGTTTTTTTTTTATAGTTACACCAAAAAAGCCTCTCAGCTTTTAACCGTTATGGGAACCTTCAAATCTACCATATAATTATCTACATAGCAAATTGAAATGTTTAATTAAAACGTGCCAGAGGTAATGACAATAGATCGGGCAGGTTAATGACACCTCAGTTTGTACGTAACAACCGCTAGGTGGCGACACTTGATACAGATGGTGAATCGATCGTGATCGTAAAATACTTCCGTACTAGACCATAAAAATAACCATTTGCGTAATTGCTAAATGTTATAAATGACTTTCCTAAGAGGAGAAAACTATGAATGTTGTAACTCACAAGTTTATAGGTGGTAATACCTTACCTAGAGATGAATTGAAAGAAGATTATAAACGCATCTTGCTCTACTTGTTTATGCTGATAAGTTGCAGACTTCTTTTACTTTAGACTGCTTTAAAAATGTTTGTCCCGAAATTGGAGAAAAAATAAAAAAATAGAGCAACCAAATTGATAACCACCTCCCTTTTTTTAAGTCGGTTAACAAAATTACCTATACGTAATTTATACGCAACGTGCATTTCCTGCTCTTATAAAAAACAATAAAACTTAGGATACATAAACATATTAATATTAATCGGTGTCGTAAATAACAATGATAAAATATATAATTCGTTTTATTTCCGTCCACCCATTCATTTGTTCTCATTTGACAAAGTTACGAAATACCAAAACGAAAGTAAAGAGCCATTCCTTTGATGGTTTTAAAGATATGATTAGTGATTAAGTTATGCTTCAAATCTGTTGGTTTATAAAAGAAAATCACACAAAATTCACATGGTTGAGGAAGTAAAATTGCTTGGGAGTTAGGACAAAACGGCTCGACTATTATATTGTGTGAAATGGTACTTGGTTTATTCTCACGCAATCTCTTTCTTATGTCATCAATCATGAAGGCACAATCTACATGCATTACTACGTTTCGTTAAATGTACAACGTAGAAAGTGGAGGTAGGCATTTTTAGTAAAAATGGAAAGTTTGGCAACCAGCTAGTTATTACTTACGAGCGACTTAACTGAAATTAACTTCAGTCTGCATCTTTGATTGCGTCTAACCGTCATGAGAGATAACAAAACTACATTCTTTCTACATAACACTACATCTCAGGCAATTTTTAATATAAAAAATAAAAAATATCTTCACGCAAAACTTAGAATGATTAATATCAGTACGTATAAGTTTTGTTTTCTTATGAAAATTTGTTTTTCCAGGATCGCGATGAACAAACCAAACTCGAGATGAAGCATCGGCAGGAAGAGGACGATTTGTACAGAAAGTTCTCGAAACACAGAGAAGAAGAAAACAGACGGATACGGGAAGAAATACAGGTATCTAATATCATACATTTAATTTTATTTTTCACAAGAATATGCATGTAATATCAATCTTTTAATTGTAATATATTAAGCTATATGAAATGTATCATCTTATTTCTTATCATAACAAGATTTTCTGCACAAACTGAATCTATACTCGGAATATAGAGCATTCAATATTAGTTAATATGCATCATCAACCCAATTTATTTTCAGGATGAATGGGAAAGAGAGTTAGAAAGGTTAACGAATAGATTTCAGCAAGAGATGCAAATAAAGAAGAGAAGGCCAGACTCAGAGATCGGCGCGTTGACGTTACGGCATCAGCAGGAAAGAGCTGATCTAGAGAAGAATATGACTTTAAGAAGAGATAAGAAGAAAGAGAGCTTGACGCGGAAAATGTTGGAACATGAAAGGTACTAGATTATTCTTTTTTTTCACTATTGTTTTGACTTTACTAATGGCAGATAGACTTTATTTGTGTATATAACAGGAGACACTAAAAAGACACTGAACGTGTGTTATAAACATCAATTTAAGGCGTAAAACATGAAAAATAAGGAAACACTCTCTTGTTAAGAAAAAAATGCATTGCATAAAATCTTTCTATTACAGGGCTGCTACAGCAGCATTAGTAGAGAAGCAGAGTCATGAAATGATGGAGCTGATCCAAGAGCGAAGGTCTGAATACATGGCGGCGTCTTCCCTGTACCTGGATGGGGAAGAAGCTCCCCCCTACCCCGCGAGGGCGCCTCCCCCGCAACCGCCTTTAGTTTCTAAGTTCCACATATACACCGATCCTGCGGAATTCTCTGAGATCGACAAAATCGCTATTTCGGTAAGTTAAATGCCACTACTATCATTTACCACAGGACGAAAGTTGTTTGAAATGTCTGTGCTACTAGACAAGTGTGTTGTGGCATCCATAAATAAATATGAACACAAAACATCAGAGTCCTACCGAGCTAATGGAAAAATTGCCACCAAAGGGACTTCTGCAGTCTTCATTTCATCTCTATCAAATAAATACTTTATTTGTCATATAGGTGGCGCAAGAAGACCAAAAGACATTCACAGATCTAGTCCGACAACTAGTAGGGAGATGTGCGACAGACGTAGAGAAGGCCAGAACCATTTTCCGCTGGATAACAGTGAAGAATCTCAACAATATACAATTTGATGACAACTTGCGAGGTGACTCACCACTCGGGCTGCTACGGGGCATTAAACACGGCACTGAAAGTTACCATGTGTTATTCAAAAGATTATGCAGGTAATTATTTTTAAAATCTTTCTCTTACTTTTGTTATTCTTTATGAAATTCTAATGAATATATTCTTTTCATCATGCGATAGTGTACATTTTTTTGGCACCGTATTGCTATGTTCGTTAAACAATATGCTATGTTCGTTAATCATCCATAAAGATAAGTAATTTTGTAATTATAAAATTCCTCCACTGAATTAATACAAGCTATTGTCGGAAACGGATGAATTACAATATCTTAATCGGAAACAAATACGCTGGTCAAAATTTATTCTCTTTATACTTCTCTCTGTGTTCTTATTCCCTAATTTATTTATTTATTGAAAACTACACAGCTTACAGTTTGACTTAAGCTACTTATATCTATGATACAATACGCTAATAATGTCATTTCTCTTACAGTTACGCCGGTCTCCACTGTGTAGTGATCAAGGGTTACAGCAAGTCAGCGGGCTACCAGCCCGGCGTGCGGTTCGAAGATAACCGCTTCCGAAATTCCTGGAATGCAGTGTACGTGGCTGGTGCCTGGCGCTTCGTGCAGTGTAACTGGGGCGCGAGGCATTTGGTCAACGCTAAAGATGCTCCAAAACCTGGGAACAGGGGCAAGAGCGATAGTTTAAGGTTAGTTTAGAAAGCGGAAAATACAAGTTTAGGAAGGAAAGAGACAAATATTGTGCATTCGGAAAGTTAACTAACAGAGTCACATATGAAGCATTAAATTCGTAAATTTAATAAAAAAATGCAATATTTCAACCTTTAAATTATTATTACCAGAATGTCTAAATAATATACCGTACCTTGCTTAATTATAATTATTAATATTACCTATAATTTCATAGACCCAACAAAATATTGCTGCAGTTTTTAAATACATTCTTCATAGTTTGTCGCACGATTTAATAAGACATAAACAGCTTACCATCTGACGAACTACCAGCTCAGTTTCCCTCATAAAAATAATCTTCCCAGATACGAGTACGACGACCACTACTTCCTCACCGACCCACGCGAGTTCATCTACGAATTCTTCCCGCTAGCTGCCGACTGGCAACTGCTCAAGACGCCGGTGACACTTCACGACTTTGAGGAGCTGCCGTTTGTGCGCTCGCTGTTCTTCCGATATGGGCTGTACTTCAGCGACCCCAACACTAAGGCGGTTATGTTCACTGATTCTACAGGTGAGCTTTATGGAGGACAAAAAAAGGTTCAATATTGGAAAATTCACATTCGAAAGCATTTGTTTATACATAATATAACTTTATTTTTATTTTTTAAACATCCCAGTTAATTCCTAGAAATATCTGTAAGGCCTCGTTACTTACCTTTTTTTTTAATTCCTTACAAATAATCACTAAATTTATAGTAATATGTGTTTATATATGAATGTGTAGGTGCGGCGACTATGCGCATAGCCATGCCGGCACACATGCAGAGCTCGCTCATCTTCCACTACAACCTCAAGTTCTACGACACGGAGGGGGACGGCTTCGACGGCGTCAGTCTCAAGCGGTTTGTTATGCAGGTAACTGATTATTTCTATTAACTTATTAAGTATTGTATTATTGTTTCTATAACAAAGGTAATCAATTGTGAATATGGCCAAGACTACGATGGACCAGTAAAATTTTGTCATTTAAAAATACAGGATTTTAAAAGTACAACTTAAAAATTTTTCTTTAGAAATATGCTTGGAAAAGAAGTCTAGACTCTAGATGAATAAATAAATTACTTACCCATCAATTCTTTTCATCAATTTTTTTTTTTATTGCAACCCCGGCAATGGAGTGGCCAGCGTTAGAAAATTTTAATTATCACATATTTTGTACATTTTTGTTTACCACAATTCAATCCACTAAATATTACGAATTATTGGATTACATTTTTTAAGTCTATTATAATTAAATATTATTGTAATATTGCCCACAGTCGGTAGTCGGCAACGTGGTATCGTTCCGCGTCCACGCACCGTGCTCCGGCGCGTTCCTGCTCGACATATTCGCAAACGCGGTCACGCCGCGAGAATATCTCACCGGCGAGCCCATGAAGTTCAAGAGCGTTTGCAAGTTTAAGGTATTTGTGTGCGATACACCATACACTATACACAGTTTAGGTACACTATAAACTACACCACACATACAAACTAAACCATAAACTACACATACTCCATAGTGATACAATGTTACTGCTCGACATAACTACTGCAAGAATGCAAATATGTATTAACAACTTTTGGTGGATTTTGGATTTAAAAAACTAAGAAATAATCGTACCTAAAGTAACGTTACGTTATTTTTTGGAATTTTTTATTTTTATTAGTAATTTGAAATGTTATTTTGTCTAGATTTGCTGCGCTGAGCTACAAACAGTAATGGTGCCTTTACCGGACTGCGCGAGCGGCGAGTGGGGACCCACTAAAGCCACTAGACTTTTTGGTCTTGTGCCTATCACACACCAGGTACGTTTTTTATGAAAAACAATAATTAACTTATAATTTATACACAAATACATTTGTGTATAAATTATAACAATTAACAGCATTCTATGGATAATTTTTTTTAAACCTTTGACTTAATGCACATTCCATAGAACCTTTTTGTTGAACACATTAGTTACAGAAATGAGAAAAAAAATAATCGTTTCCCTTTTCAAATTAGGAAGCGCTAGTATTCGCGGGAAGGGAGCTAGAGATCCAATTCCGCATGTCGCGCCCTCTAGCGGACTTCATGGCGACGCTACACAAAAATGGCGTCGACGAGAAACGGCTGTCGAAGTACGTGCAACAGAACGTGTCGGAAGATATCGTGTCGTTCTATATTACGTTCCCGGAGGAAGGTTGGTTCTTTTTATATTTTATTAACGTGATAACGTTTTTAAAATCGTTTTAGTCGGGTGACATGTTCAGAAACTTGTGTCACACCAAAACCTCACGAGCGCGATCGCAGGTATAACGAGAGAGAGACGGACCGATCTCCCGTCTCATCTCGAGCGCTGCCACCAATAAGACGTTATCACGTAAACATCTCGATCGTAAACCTACTTTACAAACAACCAATTTTTTTTATAGTAGATATTTTTAATTTCGTTAGGAATGGTATAAAAGGGAGTGGATATATAATTAACATCTGGATAAACCTTAGTCTAAGAATGATGAACCACGATTTTACCCTGGCAACTTATTTAATAAATAAATAAACAGATTCTGTTTAGTTTGTTTTTTTTAAGATTTTAAACAGTCCCAAAAACGTTATTAAATAAGTATACTACCTAGTACTTGTTGACTTCCTTCTTAAAGCCTAATAAACGAAATTTAATTTCAGGACAATACGGGTTAGACATTTACACTCGAGAAAGGAATGGACCAACGGCGATACACCAAAACGGATCGACTGAGAAGGAAAAACATCTTCTTACACATTGCTGTAAATACCTAATAAATAGCAGCAAACGGAATTAGATATGTATTGAATAAAACTTGTCTAGGAACATAGGAATTATATTTTCAGAACTGAGATGTTATTTATAGAAGTGAAACTTCTTTATCGGGGTTGGAAAAAAATTTAGTGTAACATTTTTTCGTTACGCGTGACATTTTTCCGTTACGCGCCATCTTTTTCTTATCCCTACCACGCGTGATTCGACATATTTCTGTAAAGTTGCATTTAGAAAATTATTTTTTTGAAAAATAAGGTCATAAAGAAGTTTCACTTCTTACGTGTGTACACTAGTACACGCACACATTTTCTTACACAGCTAGATATTACAAGACTATAGCTTATCTTGGTCTAACGTTTATTAAATTGTAATTGATTGAAATTACTACTAAGATAACAGTAATTATCTTACTTCAATAAAGCAGCAATACATGACTATAATTTGTAGATAATTTTGAATGATACAGAATCTCATCAGCAGAATCGCTTTATTCAAAAAATCCCAAGATGACAGTATATAATAGTTAACGATATAAAATAATATATTGATATTATTCCTTCTGGGTATGTCAATAAGCGAAAATCTCGTATTCGAACATATATTTTGTAATATAATGTGCTATTTTTATTCTATTAACGTGGTCATTTTACTGTAAATACCTCAGTACCTTTTATTACCAGACAGAAAAAAATACATTTTAGTACCTAGTGGTATCATTATTACTTAAACTTATGTACTTAATAATAAAGAATATTTATACATATAATTCTATCTGTTTCTATTGACGCTGTAGAAATTGCAATATATTTTAAGATGCTTTGGAATATAATAAAGTAACATTAAGACAGCGTTTTAATTATAGATATAGATAATTAATATATATAAGAAGATATATCCAAATGTAGATTAAATATATTTAAATGAAACAATACGTCCGTAAGAGATTCATTTATTGCATACGCATTAACACTATTATTCACATAAATCCTTGTAAATTATATCACTATAAGTACTCTGGGTTGTGCTCTAGCAATCTAATTGCTGATTTAATATAAGTCTATTCCCTTACCTTCATCAATGTTTAAACTAATCAATGTTTTATCTCACTCCCTCATTTGTCAAATTATTTAAGAGTGAAAGAGACAAACGTTGGTTAGATTAAGCATTGAGCAAAATTTTAATAAATTTTTGATCCGAAAAATTTATGAATATATTAATTATTAATATTATAATTAGATAAAGGGTCTTACTGTGCAAAATTAAAATTAAGAGCTTAAGATGTATGTTATTTAACTTGATAAGTACTTTATGTTTGTTAAAATAAGTTCATTTAGATTGTAATAAACATATACTTTGTTACGTATAATTTTCACGGCAATTTTAATTTTATTTAATTCTTGGTATTAAAAATTGTTAAAGTTAAGTACTTATCATATTAAATTATAAATGTGCTAATCGCGTAAGTAAATAGGTCTCTAATGTTACACTAACGCACTACGCACACACATAATATAATAACGCACACACCCAAACATACTATAAGGTTGACAATACGCTTAGCCTAATTAATGTAAAGATTTAAACATCTACATAACTTATACTTATTTTTATATAATATTACACGGCGGTATGTAAATTTTTTTTTTATAAAAATATATGGCATGTTACTTTTCTAAATGTTTTTCGTTTTATTTGTACTAGAACCTAAATAAAGCTTAATTATTGAGCACCTAAGTGGACGGCATGATGTTAAAATCTATTAACATTATAATTAATTTGAAAAGTATTTTTCCCTCAGAATCTTAAATGAAATTTCTTAGTTATTATAACATGGGATTTTTAGTCCGGTTTTAAATTAAATATTCTATATGCTTTAGTTTATTCTTTGTGTAATAATGTCCTATAATATTTATTTATTATGTATTTATTTATTATTCTGTTTAGTTACATATAGAAGAAAACGAGTCGAGAATAATTATAAACACTTTTACTAAAGTTTTGTTCATACATATATTTTAGTCATAATATGGTACATATTAAATATGTGTGGTCTATTGTTAAAAACTAATTCATCTATGTGTCAACTTAATTCAATGTCAATATAAATTTTATAATTATTCCATAATATGATTGTACATAAAAATATCATTTCACTTTTAGAAGTGTCTCAGTTATTTTCACAGATACAAATATTTATTTCACAAATAATATCAAAAACGGTCCAGCCATGGATTTATTCTATAATTCATCAACATCACTATATCTAGAAATCTTTATATTTTCTGAGTATTTATTATTCAGATAATTTACACTAAAAATTAATCTATTTGTAATGATTCAAAATTTTCCTATTAATTTTATTCCAATTAAGTATATACCTCAAGCTGCAGTCAAATAATTTTATAACTGTTAAAAATAAACAACTTACATATAAAAGAAAAACACAATACATATACATAACAAATGTTCGATTCACAAATTTCAGTCTAAAAACTCATCACAACGTGGAATGTAAAAATTCACCTTTTTATGTCTTAAAAGTTAATCGAAAAGTTTAATGTCTATAAAATATACTATAATATACAATTAGGTCATAAACTTACGTAATTAATTGCTCAGTATAATAAAGCATTTTTCTAGTGGACAAATATTCAATATAAAGAAGTAATTGAGTCATTCCTGCCTTCACCTTTCTCTAATGTATATCACAGCATATAAAATGTCATATAAAATTATGAGTCAATTTACCACGTGAAATAATCATTGTACTATAGTCATCATATATTAAACTTAAAACATTACTTGTTCTATACCATTCCTTTAGAAGCATTTAGCGTGGCCCTTTGTTCGACGCCTCGGATTAACGTTCCAAGAAGTCCTTCCATTTCGTTAGCTGTTTCTCTCAATTGACTGTTGTCGAAACATGATTCTGGAATAAAATCATTGAATTAACATACTTTATTACATTTCTACATAGGTAATATAAAGCAAAGTCGTTTTCCGCGTCTGTCTGTAAGTATCTACCTTAAAACTACACAAAGGATTATGATGCAGTTTTTTTAAAGATAGGAAGGTTTTATTGTATAATTTATTAGGTTTTAGACAAAGCGAGCGAAGCCGTGGGCGGAAAGCTAGTATTGCATAAATCTATTGATCATTTGTTGACCAGATATGAGATACAAAGATGCGATAGAATCATGCGACGCATATCAAGTCAATATCTATCTATCTATATCACGCGATAACTTACTTCATCAATTTTATGCATAGTGGGGAAAGATTAATGTAGTGGATATTTGTGAATGCTCAATAATATGAACTTAAGCAAATTTCAAATCAGATATAAAACTTTACAATGAGCACTCATATTATTCATTATCACCCAGATCTGACTGACATTTTTTTGTGAAATTCAAATTTAAACATATTAACACACATTAAGGTCAACTAAACTCCCAGAAGAAAATCCTAATAAACAATTCCAATCACAAATTCGATTGAACACACCACATACACCCTTATCATTTAGAGCGGCCGTACACGGGCAGCTCGAGCAGTTAACGGCTGAGCGACGTACACGGACGGCTCGAGCCGTCGGTCGTTGACTGCTCGAGCCGTCGGTCGTTGACTGCTCGAGCCGTCGGTCGTTGACTGCTCGAGCCGTCGGTCGTTGACTTCTCGAGCTGTCGCTACAAACCGCACAGTTGACGGCTTGAAGCGGTCGCGACGGCTCGAGCAGTCCGTGTACGACAGTGAATAAATGTCTATAGTTCAACGCGCGGTCGCGGCTTCAAGCCGTCGGTCTCAACTGCTTGAAACGGTCCGTGTACGGCCGCCCTTACTTAAATAAAACAACTCACCGTCCACAGTGAAGTTGTGCGTCAATATCTGCTGCAATCTATCCAACACTGTATCCAAGTCAGCATTTAACTCCTTCATCTTATCATTACTAGTTTCCACTGAACGGATATCAGCCGCGAATCGTTGTTCCGTTGCAGTTAAGCTTTGATTCGTGCGATCTATTCTTGGTGGACGCCGATCGGCTGTTGTTTCTGTAGGAATAGAATAATTAACTATATTTAATATATTTTGTACACGGAAAAGTTTCTTCAACAGGCTATCTTCAAAATCGAGGTGTTGGCCCACCAAATGATTGTCGATATTTGCTACCATTGCGGTGATTATGAATAAATATCTACAATAACGGGCGATCATAGACATTTAGGCTCTCAACATTATCATGTTTGCCTCTACTCATCGAACGCTGCCCATTGTGAAGAAGGCACCAAAATATTTTTTCAGTTTGAGTCACAAATTAATTTCAGCAAGTGCTCTCTGTACAAAGGTTTATCACATAGGCATTGAGTTACTATGTACTTCGTAGTATATAGTAACTCAATGCATACAGGGGATTTTATCCACTAATTTCCCTGTTATTTTGTTTATTTTAATATCTAGGTTAAACATATATTTGAACATTTTCTATCAACATCCAATGTAACGTAAACATTAATGAATCATCAATAAAATTTAATTCCAATCTTAAAAATCTATGCAATTAATACATATTTATTTTACAAACAGCTATAAACTCACCATTATACCAATTGCTCATATCGCTAATAGACACAGCGGATATACTGTCTGATGTAGCGTGCACTACTATAGGCTTTAACGCATCTCCAGACATCGTCAATAGATTCTGACTCTCATGCTTTGACGTCACAGAGAAGTTTCCAGAATCCATGCTTAGAATACGCGGCTGGTTTTTAATGTTTTCCGTCAGTTTTGCCTGTTTTTCGTCCACTGGTATCGGACTGAAGAGATCGAACGCTTGTGGTCGCTCTGTTTTGTCTGTGTTCGTGTCTGCTGTTAGGTTTTCCTACAAAAAATAGTATATGCATAAATAAACAGTTGAATTTCGTTTTCGGAAATTTTTTTTGCAGATTGCCAACGTATATTTTAAATATTGTATTCTTATGAAAAATTCCTTTTACTCCAATCGGCTTGAACCAACGAAAATAATAAAACTCAGTCTATGTTACACAAAAATGAAGCTGTGCAAAATACATATTTTTTTGATACATAATATATTGATAACATAATTACTTATGTAAAATATAAAGCTATAACTTACCTTTAATTCCTTTAACCTGCTAATTTGTGCTGTTATTTGGCAGTAATGAGCATCTACTTTCAATTTCAATTCATCGTCACAATCCTTTGCAACATTCTGTAGTTTATCTGATATATCCTGCAGCGCTCTGAAAATGTTGATAGAATTGTTATAATCTATTTTACAGCCTTTTTATTGTCAAATCTGCTAATGTAAAAAAATATTTTCTGAATACATTTACCTAATCATTATTGCAAGTTTGTTTGTTCAGAAAACAACACAAATACGTATTTAACATAATAAAATACTTTTGAAATATTTTTATTATTATATCAAAACAACTTACTGAGTTTGATTTTCCAATTGCGTAATAATATCTTGCAATGTTGTCGCTGGATTATTTGCTTTATTGCCCGAAGCCTTACCCACTGTGGATGTAAAAATGGCGGGTTTCTCTTCTTTTTTCCTTTTTACGGACGCAGCACGGACAACTTTGTCATTTTTCTTTTTACTACACTTCCTACTTGCCTTTTTCCTTCCAGTTTTTGTGCAAAAGAAAAACCGTCTCATACCCTTCATGAAACTCATGCATTCCGATGGTTTAATCTAGAAAGTTTCTTTTTATAAATATTCTTGGGAAAGTTTTATTCTCATTTAAGAAATTACCTACTTAATTAAAAAAAATATAATGACTTCAAAGAAACATGCAATTTAACAAGTGCATAAGTGAGATATTTTTTATTGCTATTTACTGAGGGCGAAAATGGAGCAGGCAATATAAATAACGTGTAAATATTACAAAAATTGGTTTACAAATAAATAACTTGAACTCACCTCTCCATCATTAACTTCAAAAACTAAATGAGTCTTTTTGTGTCCAGCAACATGGCTCAAATCCCTGTCATATAAATAGCATTTTTCACAGAAATATACATCAGTGCATTTAGCACACTTGAATTTAAGCACCTGAAACAAATATCAATATCTGTTTAGCAAATTACAATGGTACAATGTTTAATAATTTATTAAAAGGCAATACAGGAATAAGGGCATCTTTATATACATTTTTTATGTTACAAACAACATATTTTATAAGGAAGATAATGTTTTTGAAAGATAAACTGATATTTTACTTCATCATACAAATGAAATAAGAAAGAGCCAATACAAACAATCTTATAATATAAATCAAAGGAGAATGGGCAAATTGGGCCTGAAACTTGGGCTAAGACCAATACACACGAAATATTGTTTTTGTGATAGATCATTACGAAAAAAATAAAATAAAAAAATAAATCAACCGGGTTCTTGTACAGTCAAGGCAAAAAGTTTTATTTATTTGGCTATTATTTTGCGCACAATAACGGTGTTTTTAATTCGAGTGAAGTAAGTATAAATCTAAATGTCACTGGAGTGACTGAGTTTAACCACAAAAAACGTCTAACTACGTTAAATAATTATAATAAACACGGTATAGGTACCTGTTACAAAACATAATATTAGTGTATTTCGGTTATTAGAAGCACAGACTAATAATAATATACTACGTATACAACAGACGGTTCACTCCATACAAAAAAATATGCACTATAAATTTACGCAATTAAAGCGCCAGTGGGGAATAAACGTACTACATGTTCGATTATATCTCTTGGTATTTTGCTTTTAACACACTAGATGGCACGTTAAACACAGACTTGATGTTCTTTTCCTTCCAGAGCCACTAGATGGCACTAATGTAAATATATGTACACGTACCTTTTATTTTCAAGTCTTTGGCGTCACACTTGACAACTGTCAACTGTCAACATAATATTTTGTACAGTGTTGCCAACTCAGTGGAATTTCCACTACATCTGGTGGTTTAGCTCCCCCATTTAGCGGACAAATATTGGTTTTAGTGGCTGGTGGATTTTCCTAGTGGTTTAGATGAGTTCAATTAGTGGTAAGGTACGAGTTTCAACCAATAGAAAGATTTACATAAATACTCAAAAAGAACGACTTGAACTATGTGAAACAAGGGTATGATTTTGTGTCATGTTGGTAACAGAACGAACATACGGGAATTCCCCAAAAGTTGTTTGTCTATTGCTTGAATATTTTTGATTATAGACTTTATAACTATTGATCTAAAGTATGATTTGATTCAAAAGGTTATATGTACATTGTACATTCTATATTTGTGTACAAAAACAATCTGTATAAACAATCAGTCGGTATTGGTAATGCCGCGGCCGCGCGGTAGCCTCTAGCTTGTCGTATTTTAATTAATTTTGTGAAGTAATATAGTTTTACCTTAAAAGGGTTTTACATTAAATATGCCGAAACCACACAAAAATTTCTTTCATAGAAATTTATTCTTCACATACTGAAACTCTAGAAGAAGATTCTTCTGAAGATGATCTTTAAATACATATATTGTAACAAAAATAAAAATTACTTAGTTCAAAATAGATGTTATTTACAAATAACTCGCAAAAAATTCGCCAACGGGCATTCAATATTTACATGTCTCTGGATATTTTTTAGTGTTTTTTCTGGTGGTTTTAAAGACCGATTACTTTAGTGGATTTCTGGTGGGCCACGAGGCTCCAATATGTGGGTTCGAAAAAAAAAGTTGGCAACACTGATTTTGTACCTACTCGGATTTTTAATTAGACAAAGCTGACTCACAGAGTATGTACCTACATTATTATGACTGGTATTTAGTTCAGTTTATTTACGAGATTCTGTCAAAACCAAAACGAGAAGCTTTGTTTGTTTTCGTTTTTAATTGTTGACTAATATTTTAAAAATAAGTGCTAAATATGATTGATGTGAGGAGGAGTGAGGTTATGTAGAATCTACAGGCAGAAAATAAGCTTTATATGGTAAACTGATATTTTCTCTGAACATAAATTTTTACAAACATGATTTTTAATGATTGGTTTCTGGATTTGTAACCCAATATAAGATTGTTTTATTACAGACTTATTGCTTACGTTCGCAATAACAAATTTGTTCAAGAGAGGAGAAGAATTAATCCATCCCAAATGTAAATACGATTCTCCACAAAAACATTGTAGACACAATTATGGATTTATGGATTATGGATTTCTACATTTGCTACTAAGAAGGATATGGGATCATGAAGGATTTCATCTGTTTTAATACCAGTAAAATGGAATGAGCGCCGTGGCCGTGACTGTGTTTGGTACATAAAGAATGACAAACATTCAACTTAAAATTATTATGAGTGCATTACGGGCAAGGGCACAATAAGTTGCCCTTTGACTAAGATGTACTTAATTTTAAGGAACACGAAAATGGATGGCTAGAATAGGTATAATCGCATACATAGTATTTATTTCTAGTCTGTTGTATAAATAATCAAAGACTACAAAATATATAGTGAACTATGTCTTTAATATTAATTCTACAGTTTAAAGTGTAGTGTGTAATCTATTGTATGTGTGCGTCTAGAATATATAGTCCTGTTGTTCTACAGTTTAAGCAGTTCAATACAAGCTTACAGTCGAGTCAAGTGTTTCATTAACCACCAACCATTGCATGGCAACCCTGCCAGTTTTGTAAATTGTAGTCTACCTAACCTGACTGTTGGTTTTGATTTGTATCACACAAAGAATACTATACCAAATTTCAAGAAATAAGAATTAAATATTTGATTAACTTTTACTAATATACAGGAGCTTATACATCAAACAAGACCAAAGCAGGGCTTTGGAGAAAGTGTGTATGGACAAAGACCACAATACATATGGTGCGGACAACTGCATGAAAAGCATGCAGTAAGGGACATTAACTAAATAAATAAATAAAACATATTTATTGTCAAGGTCGATCGACGAGATACATTTATAAACGAAGGAAAAACAAAAAGAAATAAAAAGAAAAATAATTAAATAAAAATAATCTTATTCCTAAGAACTGTAATGTGGCAGTGAGTGACCTGACAAATGGAGCCAACTCAGTATATGATGGCAAGGTGATTAATACCTCACCACCACTGATTTTCAGTGACCCCAAGTGACTATTGGAGTTTCAGTCTAGAATTGTATATAATGATAATTTAACATGAGTATATTATGTGAAAGATATATTTCTATTAATATGATAAATACTAATAAATAAATACATCAGTTAAAACATGATATACATATATATATATATGTATATATATGTATATCATGTTTTAACTGATGTATTTATTTATTAGT
>CAJQZN010041269.1:0-34173 GCA_907164685.1 Colias eurytheme
CTATTGCTGCGAGGTCAGCGTATATGTATGCTGAATTTCATTGTAATCCGTTCAGTAGGTAGTATTTGCGTAAAGGAGTAATAAACACATACACATCCTCTCAAACTTTCGCATTTATAATATTATTATTAGTAGAAAGGACAGATAGATAGATTTTTTGATTTTTTTTTCTAACTACCATTTTCATTTTAGTATGCTTGTTACCTTTTGCCCAGGTTGCCTGGAAGAGATCACTTCTAAGTGATAAGGCCGCCTAATAAACTATACTGTATTTTGTTTTGTATACTTATAAACTAGCAATAAATTTCCTATGTATAGTTTTATTGAAGTGTAAACAAATAAATAGACCGTAGGTACATGTATTCTGACGCAGCCAAAAAATATTTCGAGATGATCCTGGTTAATTTGTATGTCTAAATAAATATTTCTCATTTTCTATATGACCCTCAACATTAGATTTTAAACTTGATAGTTATATTATTTATTAAAGTTCCAACAAAAGTGTTAATTAATGTTTGCTTATCGTACCCGTTTCCTCTAAGAGAATAAAAATTTATTTTAAGCAAAATTTAGTTTTTTTTTACCGGGGTTGCGAATATATTTAACTTATTACATAAGTATATAGTTATGTTGCTACAATATTCTCTTTTTTTAGGTCCTTTATAATATTTCTTAATGAACAATTTATTTCTTTTAATCGCCGAACTTCTTCTTGTAATGTTTTCATCTTTCGCTTCGTTTTTAATTTGAATATCTGGTGTTTTCGTAATTCTTTTCTCAACATATCCTTCGTAGGAGTATCGAATCTAGATTCTGAATCTTTAGTTCCATGGTCTACAGCGTTTACTTCAGTTAATTGTTCTGATTGTGGTCTAAATCCTGATAAATATGAGGCTGCAGTTTCTCTTACAACATTTTGGCATTCATTGGATGGTCCCGGTAGATCAGTAGCCTTAGATAAATTTGAAGCAACAGCAATTTCTGAAATACCTTTTTCAACTTCGCTCTTTGGATCTCCAATTATTTGCAGTAATCCGTACAAATTTTGTGTCGGTTTTGATTTTTTTTTTACCAACCGACGACCTTTCTCGGTGTAGTAGAAATGTTCTACTTTGAAATGCGATGAGCAGATAACACAATATTTTGATGGACGCCAATAGTCATCTTGTCTGCTTTTACGTATGATAGAGACCCAATCATTGCGTGTAACAGGATCAGTTGGGAATCTGCATAAACAGAAAAAAAAACTGTGAATTAAGGTAGCCATTGAGTAAAATATAATTAAGTAGGTAAGTATTCTTGTTTACTTGGAGATCAAAAAACCCAACTCAACCCAGCATCTTAAAAAAAACGAATTAAATTACATACGGGCACTAAATTCAGTACTAAATTTTGTTTCTGTACTGAACCACGTTTGTACCATGTACCAAATTTCAGCTGTACCAACCTAAAAACTAATGTCACTATCGCAAATACAAACACTAGATTTTTTGCAGCCGCCATTGTAGATTTATATTTTAACGTGACTATCGGCTTTCACACCCTCGAAAACCATGAAAACGACACCCATGACAAAACATTTGAATATTTTTGCAGCCGACCGTAATTCAATAGGTATCGATTATAAATATATAAATTATTTATACTTAATATAATAAAGCTGAAGAGTTTGTTTGTTTGTTTGAACGCGCTAATCTCAGGAACTACTGGTCCGATTTGAAAAATTCTTTCGGTTAGATAGCCCATTTATCGAGGAAGGCTATAGGCTATACAGGGTGACTGGTATTTCGACGTGATCCTTCAAAGGGGTTATACTAGAGGTAATTTGCAACAAATTAAGTCCAGCTAACCAGGGGTCAAAAATGGATGGTTATTGAATTATGGTCCACTCATTTCGTCCGAAAAAAAGGCAAATAAAAGAAAGTGAATTTGCGCATCTAATTTTTTGATATGTTGTAGGGGATACCTAGAAAAGCTTAACTTGAGTTTTTCGACCAAGATTTCCTATGAGCTTTCGTCGCCATCTTGAAAAAAGGGGTAAAATTGGTTTTTCGGCAATAACTCGGCTATCCGATGAAATTCGGAAATCACTTATAAGACACTTTTTGTTCCTTTTTTTATGTTCTACAATTAAGTCCTGGCCATTTTTACTGTATCGTGCATCGTTATCGAGATATCGATCGATAAAGTAAAAAAAATGTATGCGTGTACTAGTGTACACACGTAAGAAGTGAAACTTCTTTATGACCTTATTTTTTAAAAAATAATCATCGGATAGCCGAGTTATTGCCGAAAAACAAATTTTACCCCTTTTTTTAAGATGGCGGCGAAAGCTCATAGGAAATCTTGGTCGAAAAACTCAAGTTAACCTTTTCTAGGTATCCCCTACAATATATCAAAAAAAATTAGATGCGCAAATTCACTTTATTTTTTAAATGTATATAATGAGTGGACTACTATGACCTTTTTCTTTTTGAGGTGATGCAAGTTTTGGGCAAGTTTTTGAAGTGAAACTTCTTTATCGGGGTTGGAAAAAAATTTAGTGTAACATTTTTTCGTTACGCGCCATCTTTTTCTTATCCCTACCACGCGTGATTCGACGTATTTCTGTAAAGTTGCATAATATAGTAAATTATTTTTTGAAAAATAAGGTCATAAAGAAGTTTCACTTCTTACGTGTGTACACTAGTACACGCACACATTTTTTTTTTTAAACTGATCGATCATTCTTCGGCTTTCAAAAAAATATCAATTGAATGTTAACAGTGTAGTAGTTTTTTCATAATTTTTAGTTTTTGGAATTAGTTTTTGGTAAAAAGACAGATAATTTTCAAATCAAAATCCGTCATAGCTCAATAACCATCCATTTTTGACCCCTGGTTAACTGGACTTAATTTGTTGCAAATGACCTCTAGTATAACCCCTTTGAAGGATCACATCGAATTACCAGTCACCATGTAAATCATCACACTTACACCAACAAGAGCAGAGACATGCGGGTGAAACCGCGAGGCGCAGCTGGTAAGATATATATAAAACAAGAATGATTTATTGTCTTAGTTTTACTTATAACTCTAATTTAAAAATCCTTATCTAAACTAATTCGCTAGGTACACCTCTAATATCCACATACCTACATTTTAATAATATCGTACTAATTTATTAATATTTTTGTTAATCGATATTCCTGTATTCTATACAAATGACGGGGTAAATGTTTCAATGTAAACTAGCAACACCGAATGGCGAATGATTACAGACTGTCATTCAGCATTCTGTCAAAGTTTTGTGATTCAAAATGTCAATAACATAAATTAATAATATGCAAATAGACAAATAATCAATGTTTACCTATGAAAAGATACTCCATCTTTTTTCTTTTGGTTCTGGGAACAGTTTTTGCAATGTTTAAAAACACAAGACGGCATTATTATCAAATATATTTTGAAGGAGCCGCTACGTGCTAACGATGTGGCGCTTCGTGCCGTACTGATTTGAGATTGTATTCGCTTTTGAATAATTTGTATTTGCTTTTTTGGCCGCACTCTCGGCGTTCCGCGCGGTCTAGATATCTGTCTTTGTTCTATATGCTGAGGGAAAAATAATAAATTATAATAGCACAGTTTAGGCGTATTATTGGCTAAACTGTGCTTTTTCGGACGGACG
Source organism: Colias eurytheme (assembly GCA_907164685.1). NCBI lineage: Eukaryota > Metazoa > Arthropoda > Insecta > Lepidoptera > Pieridae > Colias > Colias eurytheme. The sequence goes on from CAJQZN010041269.1 coordinate 3,667, forward strand.
TCAAGTTGAGTGGCGTAATTTTTTTTGTGGTTAGTTATTGTCTTGGTTATTGTCAATGGAACTGTGTATGGAACCTAAAGCGTCTTATTCACGGTCCATCCCCGACGTACGTCAGCTCAAGGTCGCGGTGCTGGATGTATCCTACTACGAACGTACGCGCATCAAGCATGGCTAGGGTTGCCAACTTTTATTTGAAAAAATAGAGTATATCTGATTTTAAAGGAGGTAAATAAAGAGTAAATAAATATTTTTAAAAATGTATTTTTTGTGCTTTTAGCAGTACCTAAAAATTTTTCATTATTTTTAAATGAATTATATGAATCCAAACATTCCAAATATAAATTTATATATTTCAAGAGCTCATTTTTAATTAATTTTTAATGAAGCTCGGTTTCTCTCTTCCCGCCACATTCACATTCATGACCGAAAAGACTCTTGCAGTAAATGCTGAAGTGGCGGGAACAGAGAGTATATAGCTAATAATTTTTTCAAAACAAACAAATTCGTCAAGACATTTTTTTTTTTAAATAAATTGCCATTTTTCTACAGTGGACTTTTGCATAAAATCTGTGTTATTCATCAATTCGCCTTGGAGTTCTTTTAAAATAATAACTTCTGAATATAAACTGTCCATGTGTACTAGGTTAATCCAAAATGATAATTGGGTATTTCCTGTGTACAATAAAAATATAAAATAACAGTTTCTTGCTTGCTCATGTAGGTACTCATTATGTAATCACAAAAAAATCATATCAATAGGCCACGTTTCGAAGTACATATTTACATTATTTTCTGTTGGCAACACTGATCTGCTGTACGTCCGCGCTATTCACTGTCCATCTGCACGACGTTCGTGGTGGTGGGGGTGCTCGCTGGATGAAAAATTGGTCGTGCACATCCAGCAAGATATTAATAATAATAGGCATGACGAAAGATTTTGAAATCCTCTTCCATAATGTGTGTATACGTTTACTATACAAGAAAAACCCTATATTTCGGTAATATACTTAAATTTAACGAAGATAAAAGCCATTTTCCAAAAAATATTTATTATCTGTGCCAAAACAGCTCGCAGGTGTCATGGCGTAGGAGTGACGTCACATTTTGGTAAATACGTAATTATTTGTACGCATTGCGAAGAAAATTAAAAAAATATTTATTTAATATGTGTTATAGAAACGAATTTCAAAGTTTATAAGTGGTGTGCAGTATTACAGTGTGAATCCACATAAAAATAATGCTCAAAAATGTGTTAGTAATTATTTTAAGCGAGGAAATAATAAGAAATGATTGTATAAAGTTGGCGCGGAGAACCCCGAACCATGTATTCGTGAATTCGCAATTATATTTCTATTCTGAGTCGATAAATCATACGTGAAACAATAGAAAATAAATAAAAATGCGTATTCTCAACATATTCATAACAACAAAAAACATCTGATTTGAGTTGTTTACTTAAGCTTGACGTCACGCGTGTTTTAGTCAAAATGGCCAACTGCAGTATTTCAATGTTTTATTTTATTGATAATCTCATTAATCTTAATGTTTTTAAGATTTCTAAGTCAATATATGTAATTTATCTATTATACATTTTCCCTTAAAAACACTAATACGATCATTTATGGATACTGTCGTCATGCCTATTATTGACGTACGTCAACACTATTCACTGTCGTTTTGCGTCGTGCATCGTGTATGACCTTGGCGGGACGTACGTCAAGATGGACCGTGAATACGACGCTTTATCTGTGCCACAGCGCAACGCAATGTGACTCATTATAATTATCATGTTTCTGGCATAGCAATATTTCAATAAATTATTGCGTATAATGAACATTTTTTACATTTCTCCTTTATACTGTGTTTAGACCTCAGGTTTAGACCTTTTGAAAATTGTTTGTGAATAAAATTTTTTAACTTTTAAAATTTTTAAACGTTATGTCAAATGTCATTATTTAATATTTGTCTCGTTTTCGCCGTTTGTTCTCGTTTACTTTTGTCTATTTTTTCTTGAGTTTTTGGAATAATTTTAAGTTTCAAGCGTTTACAAAATTGGGTTATACACATTTTAATTCCCTTTTGCACTTAAATTTTAAATTCAAAAAGTATTTTTCAACAAGGTTATGGGTAAAAACTCGGAAGTTCCTTTGCCTCGCGTGAGTTTGTTTTGGTTCTACCTTGGTAAACTTTGTCTTAACAGTTATTGAGTAGATAATCTTATATAGAAGCAAAATAAAGCAAATCGACATTATGTTATACAACACTCTTATTTCCAGAGAATGAGTCGCGACAGTATATTGCTCAAAAAGGTATCATCCACTGGTATTCACAAAAATTCTAAGAAACGCAAAAGGAAGAACAGTCGTAAAATAAGAAATTTGTTCGATAAATTGAGGAATGAGAGTTCCAATTCAGAGTCTAGCTCGAATGTAACAGTTATCGAAATTACTGATAGTAATTTAGAAGCTCCAACTGAGCAGAATGCTTCGATAAATCCTATCGTAATCGCTGATGATGACGTGAACGATACAAACACATTAAATATTGAAACACCTAGATCTGATATAAATATATGTCCGCTGCAATGTTCCACACCAAACTCATCTAAATCACGTACACTAACTAACTTCAATGAAGATGTTGTGAACTTAACGAAAGAGATAAATAACGATTCCTATTTAACAATAGATCTAACTGCGGAGAGTACATTAAATGCATCTAAAAGACCAAACGCAGTGATAGATTTAGTTAACAATTCTCAAGAATCAATTGACTCAAATATTTCAATGAGTGGAGATTCCGATGTAACAGTTATTAATACACAAATAACTAAAAAGAAAGTAAGTAAACGGCAAATGCAAAAGTTTGCTAATGGTATTGCTCAAATGGATTCCTCAGAACGGGGCAAGTTATTGGAATTCATTGCTCAGAAGATTTTTAATGGTTGCAATGTTCCACACAGTCCGAGAATTAGTTTACATAGCTTAAAAGTAAGTATATTCTAAATATATTTTGTTATTTTGAGTAAAATTAGGTATACTAATAAGAATAATATTTACTGTCATGAAAATGGTATATTTGGGAATGGTCTCTTATGGATGTAAACTAATAAAAAAAATGCGTGCGTGTACTAGTGTACACACTTAAGAAGTGAAACTTCTTTATGACCTTATTTTTCAAAAAAATAATTTACTATAATATGCAACTTTACAGAAATACGTCGAATCACGTGTGGTAGGGATAAGAAAAAGATGGTGCGTAGCGAAAAAATGTTACACTAAATTTTTTTCCAACCCCGATAAAGAAGTTTTACTTCAAAAACAGTTTTTTCACAAGTTAAAATTGAAGTCTTTATTAATTTCTTGATGACTTGTCCATAGATTATCTATTTTGAATTATTGAATTTTTCATAACTATTCAAATTCAATAATCAATTATATAACAATCTTATAAACATATTATTTTTTTATGTATAAATTTATTAATCAAAATATTAATTGTAAAACATATATTATAAAACAATTTTAGAATGGAGTGAACTGTGCGACAGAAACTGCGGAAGACACATATATTAAAGAAGTAATCCTTGGTCGAGCTCCGTCCAGAAATAGTATAGGTAGTAACATATATAACCCAGAGAGAGATATTAAGAACAAAACTGGGTTAAGAATGGTTGTGATCGACGGCAGTAATGTTGCTATGCAGTGAGTTTTTTAATTTAGTTGGCTTTTAGATTGTTTATTTATAATAGTAATAAACTTTTATTTTTGTAAGGACCGATTTTTTAATGCTTGGATAAAACTTATTCATCAAATAATGTATAAAACTACCATTTTAAAAACATATTCTAATTGCCGGTATTTGACAGTTTACGTGACATTTTAATATTATCGTGTAATACTTTATTGGACGGATCAGTTTTAAACTTTTAACCAAGCATTGAAAAATCGGCCCTTATTCAAATAGTGGTTGTAGGTAACATACAAAAATAACATTTTTTTTACTTATTCACACATGTAAATGACAATATGATAAATTGAATTGGTAGTTATAGATAATTAATTAAGGGAAAATAATTATTTATGAAAAAAAGTATAAAGTAAAAAAATAAATCAACAGAATAAAATATGATGGAGGCTGAATGAATAAATTTGACATTAAATGATATACATGAATATAAGATTTAATGAAGTACATATTAGGCTTGGTTGCACCATATTTTAGTTATAGTTAAAAGTGAAGTCCCATGTCCCCCAGTGGGGTAAGGGGCAGATGCATTATACATCTGTTTCACTGATCGATTTTCTTTAGGGACAAGTAGGTGATCAGCCTTCTGTGTCCTACCAGACCAAGACAATTTCTTTTCTTCGTCTCCACCGGGGATTGAACTCAGGACCCCACGGTGTTACGCTCACGCGTCAACCACTGTACCAAGGAGGCGGTCATACATATTAGGCTTGGTTGCACCATATTTTAGTTATAGTTAAGGTTCATGTCAAATTTTACAATATCAGTAACGGTAACTTATACACCGATAGCGAAATAGGTTGTACCAGCATATTTTTTAGAAGTTAAAGTTATCAATGTCTCAAGTCAAATGTCATCTCATTTTGTATTTGACTCCTCTGATAGTTATTTAATGTTGACAATAGCTTTAACCAGTGAAATCCGAGCCTTAGATTTTATGAGCTATCTGCTTTAGAATAATATGTGATTTTTTTTTCAGACACACCAAAGGACGAATATTTTCTGTCAAAGGTCTCAAAATCTGTATTGATTACTTTGTGAACAGAGGACATGTTGTCAAAGCTTTTGTGCCACATTTTAGGTAATATTTCATTTAATATGTACTTTCATTTAATTTATACTAGCTTACCGCCCGCGGCTTCGCTCGCTTTGTCTCAAACCTAATAAATTATACACTAAAACCTTCCTATTGAATCACTCGTTCCGTAGTTTTAAAGATACAAAGGGACATAGGGACAAAAAAAAGCAACTTTGTTTTATACTATGTAGTGATGTATGTACATACAGTCGAAATCTGTTATAACGACATCGAAGGGACTACTCATATTGAGTCGTAAAAACCGATAGTTGTAACAACCGGATTTGAATTTTATCCCTTTCTTTCCAAACAGTTGAAATTGTCGAGTGTGATACACCATATTCTTTTGCTAGGTCTTTGTTTGGAATTCCTTTCTCTAGCTTTGAAATAATACGCGATTTTTCTTCGATATTGATTTGTTTTCTTTTTTGCGACATGTTACAATTTTCACAGTTAACTCAACAATATGTTTTGGTGTGCCTTGTGTAATGATAACGGGCCTTGAGGCTACGGCATGCATGTGCTTTGTTTCTAAGAATTACAAAAGACCCTAAACTTTGATTACTTTTACGATAATAGCCATTGACTTTTATACCGTGCCAGATGTGGATACAGTTATTATTCGACCAAGCCAACTAGACGCTCGGGTGGAATGCGGCCTCCCCGCCCGCTTACCGCCTCAGGTACCGCGTTCGCCTTAGTACGGTTCGCAGCATCGACGCATTCGTATGTTTCGCATCGCTAGTTATTTCTGTACTTTTTATTGAAATCGTTAAATCTTGTTATTGACTGTTAAGTTTTTTGTTGTTATTTGTTTAAGTTTTACTGTGTTGTTATTCCTATGAAAAGCCCTCGAAATGGGGAAAAATAAGACTATTCATAGCGGAGAGCGAACAGTGATATTACGAGTGTTACATTTTTTGCTATCTGTACCCGAGACATGGGCGGGTGACGTCACAGTTGAAAAGGGTCTAGTTGGCTTGGTCACGTAGTACCTATTCAAATTCTTTACAATACAGCTGAGCCGGTCGTTCTACAGATATAATTCTCCGAAAATATTAACCAAATGTGGTCACTTAATGCGGTATGTCGTAGTAAACAATGTCGTAAAAACCAATGTTTTCGATAAGGCGGTCATATAACATTCAGCCAGGACCTTTGATTTTGGTCAATTTATAAACGGTTTTGACTGTACTTCTATTTTATTAGTAACTAGCTCAATGCCTGTGTAGTTTAAGCTAATAATTATTATAAAGTAGCCTATCTCACTCTCTCATACTATAAAATCTTTCATTTTGACATGAAAGACAAACAAAAATACTTCCTATTCTATTACTCTCAATTTCCTTTGACGCCGCGAGTAAAGCCACGGGTAATTGCTGGTTATGAATAATTCGCCTTTATGTTATGTGGTAAGGGTGCTTTTACACTAATAATCTGCGAGGAATGTGTTTGTAACCTATAGTATCGCTTGAAAGCTTGAAACACTAAGGGCCGATTTTTCAATGCTTGGATAAAACTTATCCGTCCAATAAAGTATTAGACGATAATATTAAAATGTCACGTAAACTGTCAAATACGGGCAATTAGAATACGTTTTTAAAATGGTAGTTTTATACATTATTCAACGAATAAGTTTTATCAAAGCATTGAAAAATCGGCCCTAAATGTTTCAAACTTCAAACTAAATGAGATATAATTGGTTCTTTACAAACGCATTCCTCACTACACATTCTCGCATATTATTGGTAGAATTTTTTTTAATTTTTTTATTATCATCTGCGATCAGTCAACGGACTATGAGCAGATATTTGGACAGAATAATTTGGCAGTATTATGGGTAGATAAACACCCTCAAAGCTTTATTTTCAATTCTTTTAATGTGTTTAAATTTTAAAATTAAAGTTGAAAAATTATTTCAGATGCAAAAACGGCAAAAGCACAGATGGTCATATGTTAGACCAACTAGAGAGGTTAGGGCTTGTTGTTTACACTCCGTCAAGAGAAATACAGGGCAGAATGATCACTTCTTATGATGATAGGTAAGTTATTATAGAAGTGAAACTTCTAAAGACGCGTTGAGTGTGTGTGAACATTTTAACGCAGTATTTTAAAAGTAGCTGTTTATTTTTGTAACTTATGAAATCCTGAGCACATAAAAGGAAGTAGGTCATTTTGTAAATTAAAAAATCTCAGACTTGTTTCATTTGAGAGAAATTTGAGCAAACACATACTTGTTTTCATTTCTAATGCTAATAAAATTTTAATTCGTTTCTTGTTGGTGACAGCCCTGACACTTAAACTCGATACAAATAAAAATTAGTGTCCGACCGAAACTGGTTTCCAGGCCGAAACCGACACCGAAACCGAATGTTCGGCTGTGGCTTCAGTTTCGGCCGAAACCGAAACCGAAACCGAAACTCATGTGGTCAAGTATGAAATTTCTAAAAATACTGAACTTTGGTGCATTTTGCCTTAATTAGGGGTTAATTAGGGGTACTTAACACAGTAGGTATATTAAATTTGTTGTAATCATTTATTTAATATTTTTTAAATATTAATAATAACAATTTTAATTTTTATTATTTTTTCAAATTAAGTTCTCAGTAAAATCAGTCATCTAAATCAAATCAGTAATTGTTACTGTTACTTTAAAATATACTAAGCTTTGGTATTTTGAGATCTTTCTCTTTATTAAAGAGTCTTTAATGCTTTGGATTGGTATTTGTACTTAGAAGAATAATCAGTCTCTTTTAGGTACCTCTTCTATAAAAATAATAATTATTAATTACTATTACACCCAGTTCCAATCTCAACATAGATAATCAAAAATTGTTTCCACCAGCGTGGGTCAACCAACGCTTTGACAGCGTCCGTCAAAGCGTTGCCGAGGAAAACGAAGTTAGGCGAGCGTGAAATAGGTTGCGAAATAGGTAAGTTTCGGTTTCGGCAAAAGTTTCGGCCGATTTTGGCCGAAACCGAAACTGCGGCCGAAACTTGATTTTTGGCCGAAACTCGGCCGAAACCGAAACCGAAACCGAAAGTTCGGTCGGACTCTAATAAAAATGGAAAATAAAATAAATTTCACTTCAAAAACAAAATAAATAAGTACAACATTTTTGAAGTGAAACTTCTTTAAGTACGTTGAGAGTAAAATTTCAAAGTCGCGTCATGGCAATACCGTCACGTCGTGGAGTAAGGCGACGATTTTGGTATATGAATCTTGACAAAGTTTCACTTCTGACACGTGTGCTCGGCACACACACTTTTTGTAGCTTTATTTAGTACTAGCTTTCCGCCCGCGGCTTCGCCCGCGTTTTCAGAGAAAACCCGTTCCCGTAGGATTTCCGGGATAAAACCTATCCTATGTCCTTTCTCGGGTATCAAAATATACCGAATACCGAATTTCATGCAAATTGGTTCAGTGGTAAAGGCTTGATTGAGTAACAGACAGACAGAGTTACTTTCGCATTTATAATATTAGTATGGATTATGGAAATTTTAGTGTTGATATTATATTGTGTATAATAAGACAATGACCTATAAAAGTAAATGTAACTAGCTATTTGTCCTGGATTCGAATGGGATAAAAATAAGGTAAAATATATCCTGTTGTTTAGTAAATAATATTTATCAGTAAATATGTAGTTTTCTAATGGTAAAAATTAAAAATTTAAGCATAAATACTAAGCATATTTTTCTTTTCAAATCGCAATAAACAAACACAAAATCTAATGTTTTGTTTATTATGTAAATGTTTTAGTGTAAAAAAGATGTAACAGTAAACCATAGATGAGAGATTAAAAAATATGTCAATTATGAAAATTTTTATTTACAAAGATACAAAATTATTTGTTACAAAAAACACTTAATTGTTTGTTTTCAGTGTAGAATGAATAATTAGGGAAATAAATAATCAGCCAACAGGTTCTTTAATATTTATTTATTATTCCAGATACATAGTACAATGCGCGGCAGAATTCGACGGCGTTATTGTCTCTGGTGACAACTACAGAGATCTTCTGGCCGAAAATCCAAGATGGCGGTTCGTCATAGAGAATAGACTATTGCAATTCACATGGGTCGGCGATATGATTATGTTCCCTAAAGATCCTTTGGGAAGAAATGGACCCACATTGGAACAATTTTTAAGGCATCCATTCCCGAATGAACAAAATTAAATGTCACTGTCAAATATTTTTTTTAATAGTCTGTAGTTGTTAAAAGTTGTGATGTTTTATGTAGCCTCGAGATTTATGTAAATTTTTCGCGGTTTCGTGAGTTTTTTTTAAGTATTCTGCGTGCTTTTTTTCATTTTAGGTATGAAAATCTGTACTATACCCGCAAATTGCTAATGCGCTGGAACCTTGTCTAATTAATACCCACGTGACGTCACCCGCACGTCAGCCAGCCGGTGGTGCTAGCGGTGAGTGTTCAATGTCACGAGATTACGTCATAATTACGTCATCAATATGGCGGCCAGGCGCATTAGCAATTTGCGGGGATAATATTCTGTACGAACTGTCAATAGATATTTCTTGAAAATTTATATGTAATTTTTGGAAAAAATTAGTGCGCAGAAAATAACATGATCTCAAAGACTGACTTTACTATTTTAATATAAGATAGGTTACGGCCTCATATTCTTAAAAAACGTTAAATTTTGTATATATATTTCATTTATAATTCGTAGGGTTTGTAAGATTGTGTCTATGATTTTCTATTAGAATATGTACGAAAACCCGTTACCAAGAAAGATAATAATAATTATTATTAACAATATATTAATTAGATTTCATAGGAACACAATGTCTTCTCAAATTATCCGAGAGCTGTTGATTTTGTAAATAATTCTAATTTTGTTGATTCTTTTTAAATTTGAAGAAGATAATAAATATTTTAATTTTATTTTTTGTGTTTTATTTCGTCTTACCAATCTGATAGTGTTTTCTGTTTTATGAAACATGTTTCATTTATTAATACGCTAACAGTTGTCTACCGTAAAGTTTACGGCTAATTTTTACCCGAATACGGCGAAGCAAAAGGAGAGGTTATAAATTTGACCTGTATGTATGTGAGTATGGATGTTCATCTGTTCCTTCATAACTTGTAAACTAGTTATCTTAACGGTGTTATAAAAACGCAAAAAAAATTGAAATAAACATTCAACAAGTTGGTACTTAACCTAATGCACTAAAAATATAATTATCTATAAACAACAATAGGTGACAAAAATTCTGTGGTATCTGGGAGACACCTGTTAACTCCAAAAAGTTAAATTTTCAGGAGAAGCAATTTAACATATTATTGATGTATTATTGGCTGCTAAAAATCGGATATAAGATATAAATGAATTATGTCATATTATAATGAAATATCATATATTAACCCTTTTTTTGCTTGTACAGTTTACAAAATTGACGCAGTTGTTTAGCGAATAATGTGACCTGTGAATGTGACTTATCAGATTATAACCAAAAAAAAAATATTGCAGTGGAATGGACTTATCTCAAAATGAGTAAAATAAAAATAATGATTATTTCATTGCTATTCATTTAATTAAAACAATTTTACGTTATTTTTGTTATATTTCTTTATTTATAAGTTAATTTCACAATGGAATCACTCTTATGGCTAATTTTAATAAAAGTATGGACTTAACAGGAGTGTACATGCAACGAAAAATTTAAATAAAGGCACATATCAAATAAATACCAAAACAAAATAATTACTCATTTGGATACTAATCATAATCTTCTTCGCTATCTGAGTAGTTTTCCAAAACAGAAGCTGATTGGTTTAAATTAGAATAGAAATCGCGTTATACTGGATCAATGAATTGCATAAGATCCATTAAATCTTTAAACTTTTTGGTTAAAGATTTAATGGATCAATCGCCAATCCTCCGACATATGCCTGTTCAGGGAGTAATGTTTCTAAACAAAATATACTTTGCCTTCCTCTTCTTTTCATTGAAAATGTCCTAAAAGGCTTTTCAAAGATTTCTCCAATGAATACTTAAAACTTACTTCCGCTGATTTTTTTTCAAATTTTAGCCAGAAAATACTTTTCCAAGCAAAAGATTGTTTTGAAATGTCAATTTTTTTTTGACAAAATTCTTAGGCCCTTCGCTCATGGAGCTACTCAAAAATGACTGAACTAATCAGTAATTACGATTACAAACCAGTTACAAATTGTATCTCGCATACAACGCTACCCAAGTTATAAGGTTTCAGTCACTTGTCAATGTTTGCTCGTTCATTTTTATCATAAAAAACAAAGAAACTCGGGAAACCAGTAGCGTGGAGACCGGCACGACGCGTCGCGCGTGATTGGTTGCTAACGCGTTACTCACCAGTTAGTAACTAATCGCGTCGTGTGCGAATCTCCATAGAACATGTATGGGCTGTGACACTCAGGCAACTCGTTAGTAATTTGAGTTTGTGACTAGTTCTTTTTGAGTAGCTCCATGAGAGAAGGGCCTTAGTAGTTTCGAAAAACCGTAAAATTCGGTTTGTGTCATAAATTTCACCGAGAAATTTTTGCTTGTCATTTTTATAACATTCAACTGCAATATTCGGGTTGTACTCTATAACAAATCTTTCTATCAACGCATGATCACCGTCATACTCTAATAAAATGAGTGTGACCTGGCACGAGAAACTTGTGGTGGATTTCGGTAGATTTTTGAGCCAATGCAATACAATACATAACAGGTAATATACAGAGTGGTTCTAAATTACGTTGACAAATTTGAAAATAATGCTTTTGTTTTTTAATTATTATTTTCACATGATTTGGCGCCAACTTAAAGTTATTTGTGAAGAGCATAAATTAAAAATTAGTAATTTTTTGCAATAATATCCTTATATGGTAAGCGGCAGTGTGAGATACTGCGACTTTAATACGATGTGCTTGGCCATCTTGGTGATCGTCCGGGAAGAGGCAGAAAAAGAACTCTGAGGCGCCTAGGCTTCGACATATCGTCAAACAAAGATTGACCCGCAATCCACAAGCCAAGGTAAGAAAAATGGCTCGAGATTTAGGTGTAAGTCATTCAACGTTGCAACGAGTTGTTAAAAATGAACTCAAGTTAACAGCATACAAGCTGCGAAAAGCGCAGCGGTTGGGTGATAAAGATAAAAAAATACTCCTTGAAATAATATGTCGCTTACTGAAAGCGCGCTCCGCTGGTGAAGCGTGGAAAAATATTTTTTTCACAGATGAAGAAATTTTTCCGATTGAACAGTCTCATAACCGCCATAACGATAGAGTTTACTCTCCTAGTCGCCCCGGAGCCAAATAAATTATCCCCCATCGGCAAAATGGTGGTTATTTTGAAAATAAATAGATATTTACATTAAAATAACACTGTATTTTAATTATTTAGTAGTCACCGTTATACCTATATACCAAATTGGAAATATAAATCCAAATCTGATAAGTTGCAATAATTAACATGTAGGTATCTCATGTTTTTGGTACATACGCGGTAACTGGGACTTAACAAGTTTTAGTCCATAGGCATAAAGCTTGGAATTAACATTTATGTACTTGTTATATTAGTTATCAGGTTTGGCATCAAAAGTTACTATGATATATTAATGATAATTATAATATATCTTGATTGTAGCAAAAAATCTTGGATTTAACAGGAGTGTACATTTTTTTTTCATTTACTTCCCGTGGACGTAGAGATATCACGCCTGGATCAAAAAAATCTGCGCTTTCTGTACTTATCAAACATGTATCTAACAAAATTTTGCCAAAAATGGAGTTAACAGGTGTCTCCCAGATGCCACAGAATTATTCTTAAAACTTCAAATTGAAAGAAACTTTCTTGAAAAATGTTTGTTGAAAAACACCAGATAATTTTTCAATTTAAATCAGTAGTTTCTGTGCTTAGCTAGCTCATGAAATTCTTAAGCTTATATTATGTATTTGTGTAGACAATCTATCTTGTAAACAGACGAAAAATGTGATCCATAGAACTAGATTATTTTTAATTATAATTTATATTGGAAATACTAAGTGACATATCACACTAGCGGATTGCGAGCGGTTTCAAAGCGGAGCGGGTGCGCAACGAATACGTTGCGGTTGCGCAGCGAATTCGTTGCGGACGCGTGGCAGATGCGCAACGTTTACGTCGCAGTCATGTACACTCATTAACAAAATGGAATCCGTGCTGGTTGTTACTTATAACTTGTGATAGTATAATAATTATGAGATCATTATTTTTTACGAGTTTCATAACATGTTAATGTTTAGGGTATTGTTTTATCTATTAAATCTTGGTCGAAATGCAATCAGATAACTTAATTGCTCATTAAGAAAGTTCATTAGTGAAATAAATGTTAAAGCTCCTTAACTAAAACAGGGCTATCTTATTATTAGATAAATAGCAGTGAATAGAAAATTTTATCAAGCAACCAGCAACTCACTATCACTTTGCTCATAATTAGGTTCACAAAATCTCTTTATAACATACGTTGCTATGGGAGAGATTATACTGGTCAGTCGTTACATACTTTTGGAATGTATGGTACATTCTAAAAGTCCTAGTAATTCAATTTTATAGCACCTTTTTTTAACAACTCCAGTTGTTATTACATCTTTAGTTAACTGTTAAGTAAGTGCATTTCCACAGTACGGTTAAAAAATTGAGTGCTACAGAAACGATGGAAATATTGAATGGAAGTTAGGCAAGGCGGAAGGGCTGGCTTTTGTGCGAGAGTATACAAAATGACGCGTCCGCAACGAATTCGCTGCGCAACCGCGGCGTGTTCGTTGCGCGCCCGCAACGTATTCGTTGCGCACCCGCTCCGCTTTGAAACCGCTCGCAATCCGCTAGTGTGATATGTCACTTAGACATAGGTTAAGGAAACATATGGTCGAAAATAAAACACACAAATTAAAATAATATTTTATTCAAATAAAGATTTACAACCGCAGAATTGAAAACAATACAAAGCTTCGTGCATATTTGGCATGTAATAGCGTGTAAAAAATATTTTAATACAAAAATAACCCTATCTAGTATCACTTTCCTTCATGCAAGCTCTTCACTTATTCTATAAACAGTCTTTTAAATATCATTATTAATAGCAAATGAGGAATTATAGATAAATTAAGGCCGCTTTTTGCTTAAATTATACTTAATTTTTAAGCGATTTTATTACTTACATTGGTTAATATTTTTATGTTATAACTAGCTGCTCCGCGCGGTTTAACCCCCGGTTCCTCTCCTGTTGGTCGTAGCGTGATGATATATAGCCTATACCTTCCTCAATAAATGAGCTATCTAACACCGAAAGAATTTTTCAAATCGGACCAGTAGTACCCGAGATTAGCGCGTTCAAACAAACAAACTCTTCAGCTTTATAATATTAGTATAGATAACGTATGAAAATCGTTTACATTAAGTATTAAGATTACATATTATAACAGTTACTCTACCTTTTTTATAATCGACTAAAGTAACCGTCATGAGAAGCTATAAATTTTGTAAACAAGTGTTCAGGAGTTCACAACATTTGGACCAACAAAAAAAATGAATTTGTTTAAGATTTAATAAATTATTAAGTAACAAATATTAATTAACATAAATATTATTTAAGAATAATTATTCGTCAGATTCGATTTTTTTCGTGGCGAATTTATTTCCTTAGATGTACTGGCTACTGGCTCCATTATACGTAATAACAAATAAAATTAACGCAACAATTAAAGTAACAACAATAAAAAAGTGATAACGAAACAATAACAAAATTAACAATAACAACCAGATCCGCGATATATGCAAAGCAATGAAACAACTCAAATGATGCGTTTATTTCAAAATGGCGTCCCGATAGTTCACAATCCCTGCGACGGACGCGTTCCGGTACCAAGAAACACAAACGATAGCGCTTTGCGTCGTTAAAATATGATCCGACTAAATTAAATAGGTTGTTACTTTCATATAACCCGTCTATATTTCATGTCGATTGAATATGGTCAATTTATTATTATCTCGCAGTATAAAATGTTTACTTAGTAAAAGATGTTTGTTTACATAATTTATAGCTTCTCGTGACGGGTACTTTATAATTATTAAATATTTTGTTAAAAAGGACAAAATGGGGATAACATTGTAAACTACTAACTTTATGGGATAACAAACAGACTAATGTGTATTTTTATATATGTGCATACTTTACTACAATGCCTACATTAACTTATAATTTTCTAGTTAAAAAAAACTATTTTGGACACTAAAACTGAGAGCTATAAAATTGTGTAGAAAGTTGAAGACAGGATTGTAATAGGAAAATTTGGTTGTATCGATTTTTTGTCATTTTGGATAGTAGACATGTTTTTATTCTTAGAAAACTACTAAATTCAAAGTTTATTCTATTTTAATTCAGCCGGTTTTTGTGTGATTGAGTTTGGAATTCCTGAACATAAATACATAATAATTAATCGATGATGCTAATTATTATTCTAATTATATGCAATTAAAATATGTTATAACTATGTACTTGTAAAATCCTGCTAAAAAATGTGAATTTTTGTATGAATATCTATTACATACTCCTAAACGGCTCTAGAATTTTAGTAGAAACTTCGAAGAAATGACAAAAAAATCGATAATAACCGGAAAAATTAACACAATCCTACTTTTGGCACTACACTATATAATATGAAATACTTTGGCATTGATTACAAATGATTAATTAGATAGAGATTTAAAATCTATGAATAAGATTATATTCGGGTTATATTTGAGATTATTATAGTTTACATTTTATTATATTTTTGAAGTGAAACTTTTTTAGGCGCGTTGAGAATTTCAAGGCTTGTGTCATGGCAATACCGTCACGTCATGGAGTAAGGTGACGATTTAGGTATGTTTGAATTTTGACAAAGAAGTTTCACTTCTGACACGTTTGCTCGGCACACACGCCTTTTTTATTATTAGTAACAGTTGCAATTATTCCTATTTATTTCTGATTAAGAAGATTGTCATGCATTTAATAAATAATTAAAACTATTAACTTAAAATTACATTAAAAATAGAAATCGATAACTTCCATAAAGGAAGTCGGTTAAAATTAACAATAATATAACTTCATATAGTTTTGCTTAACATCAAAACATACGATAAAAACAACTTTTACATGCAAATATAATTTTTAACATAATTAGGTATATTTTCAATAAAACAATATCAAACAAAAAATTATGGCCTATTTAAAAGGAGAACATTATTGAGAAAATAAATAATAATTATTAGAATTATTACAATCTCTATTAGGGAAAAACTATGATTTGTATAGCATTTATTAAAATATCATTTTAAAATTTCCTTACGGACGGCTATTATTGATGGATGCGAAATAATTTTATTTTTATAATCGTTTTAATAATATTATATAGAATCGTTAAAAACTATAGATTTACAAGCATAAATAACTTATAATTTTCTTTAAAATTAAAACAATTCTGAACGCAAATGTTTAAATAATATAATGAATACGACGTTTAATTTCTGCATAATTCACCAAAACCAGACTTGAAAAACGAATTTTCACATTAATAAGTTCAAACATCAGTATTTTTTATTTTATCCAATTTCATTTGTTCCAACTGCAATTGTCGCCTGATAGACCCCAATTGTGTTAAAATATTAATATTTCTGCCTTCACTCTGCAAACTTTTCAATATATTCTTTTGAACGGCTGGCACTTTCCATTTATCGTCAACAACTTTCATTTCTTCACTTAAACTTTCATTTACTTCATATCTTTCATTCACTTCATTTACTTTACGTTTCGGCGAATGTCTTAAAACCGGTATTGGTAATGTGTCCATTTTTTCTGGTTTTCTTACTTCATATTTTTTATGTTTATCTTCATACCTATTTTTAATTTCTTGTTTATTCCCACACACATCTAAATCTTTCGCTTTTTGTCTACTTTCTATTTCTTGTTCATACATTTTGTCCTGTAAATCTTTTCTTTCGTACCAATTATAGTTATTTCTATCTAATTGGTTATTTTCTTGCCAATTCGGTTCTTGTCTGTTTTCTTGTCTGTACGTTTCTTTATAATGTGGCAGATTCATTAGACTTTCTTTGGTAGGATTGAGATTTTTACGTAGATAACTTTCTAAGTCATAATTATGTGAGAATATGGAACTTTCTGGAATATTCATTGTGTACGGTTTCTCTATATATTCTGTATCGGTTTTTGTTTGTGCGTTTCGAGAGGCCATGTTTAATTTTCTTTGTTCCATATCGATGTCCTGTTGTAATGCTGTCCTTTTTATATCGTAGTCTGCTGCATTGTATTTCATCTGTAAATTAAATAATTTTATAGTAAGTAAAGTAAATTAAATTAAATGAATTTTTGTTACAAATGTCAAAATAGGCAGAAAAAAAGGTAAAAAAAATGGGCAGAAAATACATGATTTTCTGTTTGTCTGTATTAGCTAACCTTGGAGAAAAGACGGTGTTTTAAGATTAAATTTAAAAATATATCAATACTAGATTTCCGCCCGCGGCTTCGCCCGCGTTTTCAAAGGATAACCCGCATAATTCCCGTTCCCGTGGGATTTTCGGGATAAAACCTATCCTATGTGTTAATCCAAGTTACCCTCTATATGTGTGCTAAATTTCATTGTAATTGGTTCAGTAGAATTTGCGTGAAAGAGTTTCATACAAACATCCTCACAAACTTTCGCATTTATAATATTAGTAGGAAGTAATTCAAAATATTCTATACTTATCAAGGTTGTCTAGATCTTTAATAAAACAAAAACACAATTAACAAAACATTTTTAAGGACAACTAACAAAAATAATAATTTAACCAGTTTTTGCATAATAAAAAAACAACTTACAGAAGACGTGATATCCCGTTGTCTCTCCAATTCTCTTTCTTGCGCCATTTTCAAAGAACGTAATTGTTGTTCGAGCCGCCTCATTTCAGCTTGTTCTAACATTCTGTAATATATAATTATATTATATTAAATTTATTTATTTATTGACTTTAACGTATCATTTAAAATATAGAATAAAAAGGGATTTATAAATATAATTAGATTTTAGACTGACCGGTTGGCTTGGTTGGTAGTGGCCCTGCCTTCCAAGCCAGAGGTCGTGGGTTCGATTCCCACCTGGGGCAAATATTTGTGTGATGATTTGTGTTTGCTTTGTGTCTGGGTGTTAATTATCTATTTATGTATGTATTTAAAATTATATATGTATGTATATCAGCCATCTGCAGGGCTATTGTCTAATTTTGACACATTAAGTGATCAACATAGTTTTGATGATCACTGAACTTTGATGTCCACTAAAAATTTAAAGATTTGGTATTGCGTATCTTAATAAGTGGACATCATGTCACGGTGTATTACGGTGCTTATCAACGATGACACCGAACGTCACTATTTTTTATCGACATTATGCAGCAAAATTAAAAATATATACATTTGGTCGTATATTCCATAAATACGTGAGCATATTTAAATCTTACGTGTTATATTAACCGGAACACTTGGGATTTGAAATGTTTACTCTTATATGGCGCTAAATTCATAACACTTTTGAATTTTGGTCTGTCTACAATTACAATTTTGGTCATCGTCTTGTGTACACAAGTGTATTTGAAAGTTAGAAACAGTAACAAATGAATAAAACTGAGGTAAGTCTTATAACCCTTGTTTTTAGAGAAATATTAACATTAATTTAAATATAAATTTGAAAATTTTTAATATTTGTATCCTTTATATTGCTTTGTATGATTTATGAAATGTTTAACAAAAATCTATTTTAAAGTACTTACATCTAATAAAATGTAAGTTGTTTATTTCAAGCACAATTATATTGTCTTTATATCTTTAACTAATCTCTTTTTGGAAATGACTATTCATGAGAGCTTCTAAATTAGATAGATTTGTCGGAAAACAGTACTTGAGGAGAATTAGGTAAATATTATTTAATTCCCATTAAATTATCCATTATTTTTAAATATACTTGTTATTGTAATAATGTGTTTTACCTTTCTATAAACTATAGATAGTTAGTTGAGTAACAAGTTTATATAATTAATTGTGACAATTTTTTTTAATGTATTGAAATCGAAAATAGTTGCTCTAGTTGCTCAAAGAAACTACTGAGTACAATATTTAATTTTGAAAATGTAAGTGAATTATTATGCTATATTGTAATTTCAGTAAGCCAAGATGAGAGAGTGCCTCGTTGGGCCTATGAGTTGGAAAGCAAGCGATTGGCTGTTGAGGAAAGGCATACAGCTGCTATAGAAAAATTAGCTGCATCACTTACCTACCAAGATACAGGAAGATATATACATATATATATTAGTAAATTAAAATGATTTTAAATAGTGTAATTTATTATTATTAATTATTTATAACTCTATTCTGAGTTTTTCATAAATAACTGTCTAGATTTAACTAAAAATAACAATTATTGAATAAACACAATCTTTATGGTGTAAATTTCTTTAAAAATAAATAAAAAATATTTTTTTAGATATCAAAAGTTTAATTACTTAAATACCTTGTCTTAACTATTACCTAATTGACAACTACATCACATTTATATCAGAGCATTAACAATGTATTATAATTTATAAATTATACAAGAAATATTGTCATATTCGATTAGAAGCTATAATATTATCTAAGTAAGAAAATATGTTTAATCACAAATACATGTATAAATAATTTTCAGTTAAAACTAATACATTTTTAAGCACAATAAATATTTATTTAACATATCATCTTCTTGAATTCCATAGTCTCTGTACTAATATTGTTCTCTGGTAAGATCTTGTATAACCTCAACTATAGCATCCTCTCCTCTAAATCCTGAGACATGCTTGTATTTCGGGTATTTTGGCATTCTGCATATTTGCAATGTTGTGCAGGACAACACATGCATTCACTATTTTACCAGCAGTAACTGGATCATAATGAAGTACTCTATGGGCCAACAAACAACTCCAACATGCTTTGAATAACACTAAACACCGTTCAACAGTATTCCTGACAAGGCAATGAAGGTTGGTATAGTATTCTTCAGGTGTCCCCAGGGTCCTGCTCCTAATATTGGTGTCATCATCCAGGGCCAATGCGCATATCCTGAGTCACCTAAAAACAGGTATAATATTTTATACTCTATGCATACTTCATATGATGCTCACAGAAATTAAATGAAGATTTAGTATTTAATGATAATTGTTCCACATACATTATGTTTAATTTGGAATCACATAACTGAAAAGATATACATTAATTATTGTATTAATATTTTCTATGTAGGTATATCTAAGTATTTATAAATGAGTTATTAATGTCTTTTAAACCTAATACAGATAATTATTAATGTTGAATAGTAATTTTATTGATTTGTAAGTCATCTGTAATAAATTACACATAAAAAAGGAAAAACAAAAGACATGGATATTTATAGACTTACTATTAATACATTCAATGAAGGAAAATGTTTCCTATTTCAACATCTCCACCACCAGTTGAAAACCAGCCTTTGTCAAACGAAAATTCGCTATAAATTCTCTTTCAGGCAGCTATAAAGGATCACCACAGGATCACTAGCATCACGTAAGCGTCGCCTTTCAATTCTTAATGCTTTCCTCTTTCTTTCTTCTTCCGCAAATCCAAGTAAAAAAACACGGGCCTTACTTTATAAATTATATGGATACCTACGCTTCTATTGCTCAGTAAAAACCTTTTGGAAAAAAGAAAATGGCTATATATTTATACTTAAAAAATTATTATCTATCATAGTTGATAGTACATATTAACTCAATGTTATCTTTATATTTTTTGTTGATTTTATTATAGAAACACTTGAAATAAGACGTTAAATCATATACGTGCTATTCTTCCTATATTTTGTTCATATATTTTTAATATTTAACTTATCCGGATTATAGTGTCGATCACTGAGAATTTACAAAACACTGCTCAATACTAGTTCCTTTCACAGCAGATAAAAATAATATAGTGATCAACCTTTTGATGGTCACTTGGCTTACGGAATACCACTTTATAAACTATCGATACAAAAACACCTGTCAAATGTGTTACGGTGGCTTTCAAGTTGATTTGGTGCTCATGACGTCATTTCAGTTGACAACATAAAATAGCCAATACGAAAAACATGGTTTGACAAGAAATCGTTGAGCACCGTGCAAAGTTATCATCACTATGAAATGTCAAATGAGATACGCAATAGCCCTGCTGGTTTCCATAACACAAGCGAAAGCTTAGTATGGGATCAGGTCGTGCCGTGAGTGAAAATTGGCCTGAAATATTTGTCTTGAAATAATAAAAGTACCATATAATATCAAATGTCGAAACAAACTTTCGAATGATATGGTATATAGGACAGAAATTAAAGATTTTAACGGATTGTAAACGCGACCATTAAATTAATAACCCGACATTACGCAAGCTTTGCACTTCAATTTCTAAATCCTAATTTCTAATCCAACCCAAGAAAATACTATATTTTATTAGTAAAAAAAATTTGACTATTAAACAAATCTAATAATCCTGGCTAGTTATAATTTAATACTTGAAATTTAAAACAAACGTCTGTTATCTATGAGTTTCTAAATATTTTTAATGGGCAACCATTAAAAATATATCTAATATAATCTGTATATCATGTTCAGAAAAAGCTAAATAAGATAAGTTATTACTTTTCTCTATTCTTCCTCTCTTCCCGAATCCTCTGTTGTTCTTGTATTTGATTCTTCAATTCTTGCTGATAATATTGCCTTCTGGCCGCTGCCTCCTGCAAAATATAAATGAAATTAAATAAATATAATTAAAATGACGTAATAAACTACCATCACCGTTGTGTGTCGAGAAATATTTTTATTTTACATAAAGACATTGAAATTGATATTTTTGAAGTGAAACTTCTTTATCGGGGTTGGACAAAAATTTAGTGTAACATTTTTGCGTTACGCCGTACGCGTGACATTTTTAAGGTCATAAAGAAGTTTCATTTCTTACGTGTGTACTCTAGTACACGCATACATTTTTGTCCAAATGTTACATGTTTGTACCTAACCCACAAATGGTTCAATGAATGATTTTTATTTTATTTATGTATTATTGTTAATTTTCTTGTAAAATAAAGTGTTTTTATGTTATTTTACCTTCTCAGCTTGCAAATTTCTCAGTGAGACAGCATCAGCGTCCAATATGGAGGGTTTGTAGCTTTGGAGACTGCGGTATTTGTCGCCTTTCGACATTGATGCCGCTCTTTCTGAAATTATTTCAATTGTAATATTTTAATTAATTTGTTTTACATGTGGAAAAAAGTATATCTTAATACATATAAATCTCGTGTCACAATGTTTGTCCTCGATGGACTCCTAAACCACTTAACCGATTATAATAAAATTCGCACACCATGTGCAGTTCCATCCAACTTGAGAGATAGGATAGTTTAAACTTTAAACATGTAGGTACCACGAGCGAAGCCGGGGCGGACCGCTAGTAATATACTAAGAATGTAGGTAGTTGAGATATGGGATATTGTGACAATCATCATAGTATAAAACAAAGTCGCTTTCTCTTTCCCTATGTCCCTTTATATGCTTAAATATTTAAAACTAAGCAACGGATTTGCATGCGGAAGGTTTAAGTATATAATTTATTAGGTTTTAGACAAAGCGGGCGAAGCTGTAATATATAAGATTTCTTTAAAAATAAATTCAGTTAACAGCCTAGGCCGTTCATTAAATCGCGTTATTTTTTATTGTTAGCCGTACTGTTAGAGACAACAACTGCATCGTTTAAGAAAATTTGACATCGTTTAAAAAAGTGAATTTAACAGTACCATTTAATCGAAAGCCTAGGTTTTTAATTAACTGGCTGATGTGACAAACGCATTTTTTTTATAAAATAAACTAGCGGTCCGCCCCGGCTTCGCCCGTGGTACATGTTTACGTTTTCTCTACATAAGAACCATCCTCGTACTTCAAGGAATATAAAAAATAAAGAATTATCGAAATCGGATCAGCCGTTCTCGAGTTATGCGCTTACCAACACATTTTGCGATTCATTTTTATATATAAGAAGAAGATATCTACCTCTTGTGTCCCCTGTGGGACCAGTATAGAAGTCCCCGTAGCTCCATCTTTCATTAACAGCCTAGGCCGTTCATCAAATCGTGCTATAAATTAACTGACAGAAAGATATCCATCCGTATTGTTAGAGATAACAACGGCGCGTCATCGTCAATCATTTAAGAAAAGTTGACTTCGCTATTTAATCAAATACCTAGGCTGTTCATTAAATGGCAACTGAGCACTCACCCCGTGTCCCCCGCGGGGCCGGTACAAAAGTCCCCGTAGCTCCGTCTCCTGTCCCACTGGGGCCGGTATATTGACGTGACCCATATATTTATTATTAACACACTTACCCCGTGTGTCCCCCGCGGGGCTTAATTTAACAGTATCATTTAATCGAAAGCCTAGGATTTTAATTAACTGGCTGATGTGACAAACGCATTTTTGAAGTGAAAACTTCTTTTGGTGTTGAGCACTTTTTCTATAATGGATATAAAATCTTAAACTTGCGTCAGGACACGTGACCTGATCGAAAAAGCGTAAGACGGATGGATATCAAACATGCTCAACGTTAATAATCAAGTTTTCACTTCTGCCGGCACTCCCCCAGTGCAACCCGACTTTTTTTTCACACTTACCTCTTGTGTCCCCCGCGGGGCCGGTATAAAAGTCCCCATAGCTCCGTCTCCTGTCCCACTGGGGCCGGTGGGCCCACGTGTGGGGACCGTCCCACACACTGCGCGGGGACAGTTCGCGTTCCGCTTGCGTTCGTTTTGGGAACTGGAATATTATTTATTAGAACATATTCATAATCTTTAGGTAGTATCGTTACTATTAATCTATACTAATATTATAAAGCTGAAGAGTTTGTTTGAACGCGCTAATCTCAGGAACTACTGGTACGATTTGAAAAATTCTTTCGGTGTTAGATAGCCCATTTATCGAGGAAGGCTCTACAAATTTAAAAGTCACTCAGAATATCGAGACAGTAAAAACTGTTTATAAATAGCTCAATACGTCAAACATTATACACAAAACGTGCTGCAAACGAAAGAGATAACAATAATTTTAATCATAACACTTCAAATTCAATGTGAAAAAAGTGAAGTCCCATGTCCCCTAGTGGGGTAAGGGGCAGATGCATTATACATCTGTTTCACTGATCGATTTTCTTTAGGGACAAGTAGGTGATCAGCCTTCTGTGTCCTGCCAGACTGAGACATTTTTTTTCTTCGTCTCCACCGGGAATCGAACCCAGGACCCCTCGGTGCTACGCTCACGCGTCAACCACTGTTCAAATTCAATGTAAATTGTGTATAATCAGTGAAAATTGTTAGCAAAATGTTTTATGCATTCGTCCTTTTCTCGCTCCTTTCACATTTATATTGATTTGATTGTTATCTCTTTCTTTACCTGAACATAGAATCAGTATTACATCTAACTGAATATAACGTTAGTACGTTATATTCAGTTAGATGTAATACACAGCTAGTGCTGTGCCGCGCGGTTTCACCCGCGTGGCTCCGCTCCTGTTGGTCTTAACGTGATAATATATAGCCTATATTACTCGTGGATAATGTAGCTTTCGAATAGTGAAAGAATTTTTAAAATCGGTCCAGTAGTTTATGAGCCTATTCATTACAAACAAACAAACAAAGTTTTCCTCTTTATAATATTAGGGTAGACTAGTATAGATGATATAAAGAAACATAGCGGTCAAAATTATAATACCAACTTTTAAGTACCAAAGATTAAAAATGTGTGAAATTATTATTTTCTATCTCCCTTTATAAAAAGTCAAGGTTATTATTTGAATGAAGACTAATTCAATTATTTTGCTGCGACATATATTATATTTTTTTTATATACTTACAGTATACAGATCATCGTCATCCGTTTGAACGGCCACAGAGAGAGGCGTATGTCTGTCCACTTGTACACCCGTATCCACTTTACTGAAAATTATTTCATTTTGTTAACATAAATTTATATATATAGTTATATGTTATACTTTGTATTGTAAATACTTGAAAATGCAGTCCATTTTACACTATTTGATGTCGAAAGAAAAAATTCTAACTGTTTGTAAGATTAAATTGGCGAAATATGTTTATTATTAACTAGCTTCCCACCCGCGGCTTCGCCCGTTTTGTCTAAACCCAATAAATTATATAAGCTAAAATTTTCTTTCTATCTATTAAACAAAATTGCATCAAAATCTGTTGCGTAGTTTTGAAGATTTAAGCATACAAAGGGACATAGGGACAGAGAAAGCAACTTTGTTTTATACTATGTAGTGATAATTTCCTTTAATGTTTTTTAGAAAATTACGAAGATAATTTTATTACTTGGACAAATATAGCATTAATGTAAATTAAACATGTATAAAATAGAATTTTTCTGCAAAATTTTACAAAAAAATCCAAATCAATATTTATTAAAAAGGAAACTCACGTAGTATACGCATTATTAGCACCCGCGACCCTATAACCAAAGCTCGTTCTATCACTATTCCCCTCTCGCTCTAACTCGCGCCGTTCCCGCTCCCTTTCTCTTTCTTCTTCCAATCTTTCTTTCTCTTCCCGTTCGCGTTTCTCGCGCTCTTGCTTCTCTTTCTCTTCTTGTTTTATTTTCGCTTGCTGTGGACAATGTTTAGTTTTTAATATGATACTTAATATACATATATAAATATCGTGTCACAATGTTTGTCCTCAATGGACTCCTAAACCACTTAACCGATTATAATAAAATTCGCACACCATGTGCAGTTCGATCCAACTTGAGAGATAGGATAGTTTAAATATGTAGGTACCACGGATGAAGCCGGGGCGGACCGCTAGTGGTTCTATAAAATGAAGCTAAGAATTTTTCATTTCGAGATTTTGTTTAATTTAGATAGATTTTTGCCAGAAGAACTTATAACAATTTTGAATTTATTACAGCCAAAACAAAACATGTTGCCCATTGAACTTTTCTGTGATAAGACAGATTTTTATGTGATTTTCTAATCTTCTTGAAAATTCTACAATCTGCATAATAAACATATTTGCGTATGATCCATAGTATGTCAAAAAAATCATTATATCACGTTATATTCGCCGAGCCCGAGCAGAACATTACTGCGAATAAGCGACTTATTAAGTCAATATTCTCTCGATCTATAGAACCTTCTATCATATTCTAGAAGGTTCTGTCCTTTGTGAGGCTCACCTGATCGAGGTACTCCCTGTACTGCCGCTGGCGGATCTTGCGCAGCGTGTTCCTGCGCCGCTCGTACTCGCCGAGCCCGAGCAGAACATCGCCGCTGGTCCGTTCGCCGCGTATAAGCGGGTTGTTGGGCGAATATTCCCCCGCTTTTAGCATCACTGGGAGGCCGAGGTAACGCTGGAAATTACGTAAAGAAATGTAGTTTTGATTTACCGCGGAAAAGTTATGTTCAATTTGGTAGAAGTTATGTTCAATTTAAGAGAGATAAATTACGACGTAATTCAATATTTCAGATGATAATAAATAATAATGAATAAAAATCTTTAAGTAATAAGTGTTTCTATAGTTGATTATATGTGTTAGTTAAATACATGTTATAATATATTATTAGGCTAATCAATCAATGCTGAAAACCGAATTTACCAAGTCCTCTATTTCAATTTTTGTCGTATCAAAGAGAAATTACTGTATACTGATGAGTGATGACTGATGAGAAATGAAAGCAAATCATTCAGTTCCCATTCCTTATTCAAACGATTGTAACAAGCAATAAAATCCATCTACGTAATCGCCAACACATTTCCACACCATCCTTACCCAATTCTTCCCAACCCAGAACAAATCTACCCTCAATACAAAGTACATTGACCTATATATAATCGATACCGTCATACCGATCCACGCAGCGTTACATGCAAATGTAATTGCGTGTTCGTTGCACGTATATTACGTGATGGACGTCGTTAGGCTATTGAGCTATGTTTTCATTAAGGAGGGAAAAATATCTGCGATTAATTCCGAAGGAAGCTTAAATGTTTAAGGAAAGGGTAAATGTTTAAGGGTTTGGGGAAAGGTTTTATATGAGCGACTAAATCTTAAAAACAAACATGTAAATATTATCAGGATTTGATGGGGAATTTCGCGAAAAAAGGAAGTTTAGCAGAAAGCTCTATTTTCTAAAATGCTTATTTAATTGGTCTGGAATAAGATCATGGATTATTCTTACCCAATGAATGAAACTTCTAAATATTAGATGCATGCATGTCTAAACTGTATGAGACAACCATTTCTTAGGTAAAAGTGAAGTCTCTGGTAATTCTTGTAAAAAATAATAAGGTATTGTATTATAAAAGATACGTCTACACACCCCTTTATTCGATAACGATGCAATTAGACCGCTACGCTTTTTCTACTTACTATTTCTCGATTAACATCCAATGTCACATAGTTATTGGTTATCGCGCCTCAATGACTCTAATTAATTCAACGCTTTGTGGAAGTAATTGGAGAGATTCACAATTTAAATTCCGTTCGGAAATATTTGCGTGAACGAAAGTTTGACGAATTTTATCGTGAGTAATTATTGGTCTAAGTGTTGTGTTGTGTCGTGTTTTGTTAATTTTAATTGTTGGAATATATGTGTATGTTCTTCATTAAATTCTGGGTAAAAAGTTTACTTTGGATCTTAAAAGATTGAGTTTAAAGAAAAATTGACGCCTAAATGATTGAATTTTACAAATACTTGTTATTTTCATGTTTCAATGCGTTGCAAGTTGCAATTAAAACTGAATTTATTTAATTCAAAACTTTACTCTGCTTTGACAATATTTAGTAGTATTTATCGAATTCAGAAAACCCCCTTATCAATTTTTACCTTGTACCATCATAAAACAACCAACAGTATCAAACATAGTTTACAATTGAACAATACGTAGGCGTAGGTAATAGCAGTGACCCGAAAGCGCTGATTTACATATTCCGTGACCGTTTAGATTCCATCCAAACTATAACTGCGATTTATAACTCTCATTAATAAATAGAACAGACGAATGTTCATCAAAACCTCTATTTCCATACTATTAAAAAAAAGTAATTATGTCAAATCTCCTTTCTTAATTATATGTACAGGATATGCTTACTATATCTGGATAAAAACAAAAATCGGCTATAATCAGTCTGATAAGCCAAAAAGTTCTAAATGTATTTTCGGAACATGCCTCCAGCTATTGAACCATATTTTTATAATAATATATTTCTATTCTTTAAAAATACCTCAAATATATTCTTATTAGAATATATAGAATTCCTTCTTCCTAATACGTAGAAGCAATATTTGAAACAAGTTACCTGCTCCTCCGAACTAATACGTTGTCGACTTGTCGTATTCAAGACGGCATCTCTTGAAGGTAAAGGCTCTGTCTTCTGATATTGTGAATATTAATATCGATAATCATCTAAACATTACTTGCATTTCTCAAGCCTAATATAAAATGTACCATAGCAGAAGATGAATTACCTGTACCGTGTACACATTCCTTTTTCAGCACCATTCACTCCTCACGAAATGAATGAAAATAACATGTGAATTTAATGTAATACTTCTTAATCCATAAGTCAAGATTCTGGAACGTTCTGTAACCTTCTCGAAACTATTTTAATTTCTATCATTTCACATTTCACAACTAACCCGGTCGGCCGCGGCGCCTTAATTAAGCAGACTGATAATAATATAACAACCTGTGGTGACTGCTATAGCTACCCGCCTATTTTAGGGTAGGTAACAGAACACGCATTTGATGAGTATGGATTTAATTAGTAATAGGCATGTATTTTTTGGACATTTTATCTTTAATTTTCATAATTTTTCCATAAATAACAAAAGCAAACGTTGTTAATTTGATGATTTATTATTTAGTACAGAGCTAATTATTGTGATAATTAATTTTTAGAATCTGTTATATTATAGTATAATAAATTGTGCTGTTTATATTAATTTTCAATTTAATTTATAATCTTGCTTCATAATTAAGATGAATGTCTGAAGCTCTCAAGCTAAAGACCAGCTAAGCATTCACGCTTGAAAGCATACCAAAGAAATTTACATTCATACCTGTTATATACACATGCATTTCAAAACATAGCTCTATTGCAACTATGAATTTACAAATACATACATTTTTATTATAGAACTAGCGGTCCGCCCCGGCTTCGCCCGTGGTACATGTTTACGTTTTCTCTACATAAGAACCACCTAAACTTGGCATCACCTACAAGGACAGAACCTTAGAAACTTCTAAATACCCTCACACCATTAAATCTGTCCTTGAACGTTTAGCGCCATGACGTGATCTGGCATTGTAGCATGCTTTAGACATTAAGGCCACTACTTAAGCAAATTATTTCGCAGCCATCGGATATTAATGTAGAAATTGCCACAAATCATGGGACAGGTGTGTCTTACTGCGTTACTGATATTTTATAGAGGAAAAATCTATTCCCCATTTTTGAAATTTTGCCAAAAGCGCGTTTGCAATATAGCCTTTGGTTCAAAAGCAAGTTTTCATATAAGAGAGAAATGAAGACAGAAATGTTGCACGTTAAATTTGGCTGCACAGAAATGTATGTTTGAAGATTTGAAGTAAATCTGAAATGCATCTATTAAAGCAAGTAACTTTATTAATGATGATTAATTGACTTTTTCAGTACATCATCGATGATCATAATTAAGGCTATGGTTATTAGAGTAACAGCCTTCAAAACCAACAGTTTGAACGCAGGCATTTAATTAATTACCACAATATAATATTGTTTAAGGCGAGGTCTACTTTTGGGAGTTATATTGCCGTTATATTTTAGGTGTGGACAGGGTCGAAGGGAGTGACGGGGTGTGGTACATTAACCTGAACATTAAGGCTTGGCTTTGTTTCATGATAAACTAGCTGCTCCGCGCGGTTTCACCCCTGTGGCTCCACTCCTGTTGCCCGTAGCGTGATGAAATATAGCCTATAACCTTCCTCGATAAATGGGCTATCTAACACCGAAAGAATTTTTCAAATCGGACCAGTTGTTCCCGAGATTAGTGCGTTCAAACAAACAAACAAACAAACTCTTCAGCTTTATAATATTAGTATAGATATATCTATCACTACGACCTTTCACCACGAAAAAAATAACTAATCCCGCCTAAACTTATAATCTATACTAAGAATACTAAGAATTGGGTACAGAAGTCTTTCACCGCGTTAAAAATAAGTTATCCAGACTGTACCTAACACCTATTCTATCTGTATCAAATTTCATACGTATCCTATAATGCGTGTAAGACATCCATCTTCACAAAATTCCACGTTGTAAAATTATTAGTAAGACCATTAAAATCCTATAAGTAGGTTCCAGACTTGGGAAATAGCATGCCAGAATCCGAGACCAGGCAAATATGAAATTCAACCAGCTCTTTGCTTGGCCTCCCTGCCAGAGTCCAAGCAGAAAATAATAATTTGGAAAATCCAAAAGTGCACGCCTCATAATTTTTTTTAATAAATATTTATTAATTATTATTTTTGTTTATTTAATA
>CAJQZN010041270.1:0-10828 GCA_907164685.1 Colias eurytheme
AAAAGAAAAAAGGTTTATTGACACAAAATTGTAGCGACGTCAGTTCTATAAATCAGAAATTGTTTATTATGTTTAGAATGGTTTATCAGTAAAATGAAATCCTAAAATTACTTATATCGGTCATTATTATAATAAATATGTAATCGTAATTGAAAAAAGTTAAGCAAATGTGCAGTTCTAACATAACGAAATATCATGTTATTCTATGTTGTCGTTACTAGGTTACGTTGTTGAATTTTGTTGAACTGTCAAATGTTGCCTATTAAAATGGCTCTACTATAATTGCCCGTATTTGACAGTTTACGTGACATTTTAATATTATCGTGTAATACTTTATTGGACGGATAAGTTTTATCCAAGCATTGAAAAATCGGCCCTTAAAGAAGTTAATAAGAGAAAGGACATATTGGAGTGCCATAAAATATTATTTAAAGCTATTGCATAGCTTCTATCGCGGACCTTGAGCGCGGCGAACGAATGTAAAAATTCCGTAACGAAAAAACCTAACACCCCCACTCCAGTCAGCACAGCGTTGCGATGCTATGCAATAGCTTTACCGCGGCAGTCGTCGAATGCCACACGTATTTTTCTATAATAATTCACTGTCTTCACAGGGACAATTTTATACAGAAAGTGTATGTTTAAAGGTTTTAATTCAGGGTTTAAGGTAACTTCAAGGATGTCATGAACATTCTATGCATATAGAACTCGACAGTCTATTTGTTATCCACGTTTTCTAAAGCACTTAGTTTAAAATATATACAGTATTATAACAAAAAATAAAATATTTGACATACCCAAAGACGCAAAGAAGTCATTGCCCAAGAACGGGAACCCAGGCCGGTTAGCGAGCACAATCATCTTAAAGTCATCATGTACCGGGATAAAGCTAGCCACTTCGCCTGCAGAACTTTCCATCATATCCTTTGGGACAATCCGTCTTCCATCACTAAGTACCATCTCCCCATTCTCGACCAATGTCTTCAGAATACACGTCACATGTGTTGGCGCCTTATCTGCTTCATCGACCACCAATACATGGCCGTATTTAACAGCTTTAACTAGTGGAGAATCTTCGTATATAACAACCCCATCTCGTACCGTAGGTTGTACTGTTAGCGACTGTACTGTTGTATCTCTATGCAACTGTATGTACTCTCTCGGTCGGTTCAGTAATTGTAAAAGACGATCCGCGATCTTATTCTTGCCGACTCCTTGATTGCCGACTAGAAGCAAGTGATTTCCAAGTAAGAAGTCTTGCAGCAACCATTCCAACAATCTTACATGCTGTAGAACATCGTAGAACAAAATATCAGGCACTTTTGTTAACGCCTCCGTTTTATACACTTCTGTACTCGTGTCTCCGATAGTTAAGACACCATTTTTCACTGAGCAGCCAATTTTCTTTTCTGAATTACCAAAGAGGCCGAATTTCGATGGAGGTTCTATACCGATCTTTTGACTAGCGCCATCTAGCGCTCGTCTCGCTAAGTTTGGAAGGAATTTAGCTAAGAACGTTCTTTGTATTGTTTCGTAGGCTGAATCTGTGGGATATTGGGACATTCGACTTGCTATTCTGAGCAGTTGTCGAGTGGACAGTGAAGATGATAGGTTTTTGAGTGTGCTGTCTTCGGAGTTTCTGAGTTGGTCGGCCAAGTTTATTATAGAATGTAGTGGCGAAGATATATCACCATACTGTAAAAAAACATAGGTGACTACTATTGGCAATCAAAATAAATGTAATATTTTTTAAAGTTTCAAGATAAATATTTTTATGAATTAAAACTAAAAAATTTAGTATATAAACGGAAAAATACATGCAGAGCATTGATAATTTAACATAATGGTTCTTATTACGAATTTTTTCACTTACCAAGCTGTTAATGATGAATATTTCCTCTTCTTTACTTAGATTTCTCATCTCGTGGAAAATGAACAAGCTCAATATTTCCGGAGAGAGCCAATGCGCTCCACGACCCAACACAGGCGGTTCAGCTAACGCAACTATTCTGAAATAAAAGAAAATAACAATTTTCAATCTATTTAGTCGCCGCTTTGTGATGAAATGACAAACAAAAATGATAATGAACAATTTTAAAATATTATTTATACCATAATATTGCGATTAAAAGGGGTCATTTAAAGAAAATAATATCTTATTTGTACGTATCCCTTATTTTATTATTTTGAAATTTTGTAACAAATTTATTCAAAAACATAGTATATAAGATACAGTTTGTATTGTACTTTATCACTTAGTATTGAACGCTTAGTGTGTGCTTGTTCGATTCGCACTTTACCAATTTTTTTTTGTTTCAACTTCAATCGACTTACCTAAACGCCGGGTGTATTCTCTTAACTCCACTATCTTCAAGATCCTTTACAGTGAGTCCAGAAGCAAGTAGATCATCGTATCTATCGTGACGGACCAATCGCGTTCCGTCGTGAAGTTGCAGCTCTCTGTCGTGAACTAACCTGTGTACAATGTTGAATGAATGAAATGATACCATTTATTAAGAAAAATAATTTTTTTGCGCAAAAATTGGACGCTCGTGTCGATTAAAAGAATCGTCTTCCAGATTATGCGCAAATTAATAGAATAAATAAATAAAAATAATCTGATCCAGAAAAGGCTTTACCTTTTCTGGATCAGATCTCTACAAATGTACATCCATCTTATGCCAATTTTTTAAATATAGAAACAGACTTTAAATCAGTCATGTAGATTTAGTTAAATATTTATTTTAGTAATTTTACACTGACAAGAAAAGGCAAAAATCAAACAGCGATAATTCATATCGACAATGCGCCTTACACCATTCAAATAAGAATTAAAATCGAACATACCTGTGCAAAACCGCCAATGTACTAGCATGTATTCTATGGAGACCATCCAGCACAGCCATACGACCTTTCAAAGCCGCTTCAACTAACGCAGAGTTCCTCCAAACTGTATCACCATTATCCAATGTGGTTCGTTGTTGAATCAGATCTCTAGCTGTCATATCTTGGTACAGGACTATCGGCTCTATTGTGTATCCCAATAAGGACGCTAATTGACTGACTAGAAGACTCTTGCCGCAGCCCTTTGGTCCTGAAATGAAGATTGCTTAATTTTTCACTTGTGATTTTTCTTTTTTGGTTTGTGTTTCTTAATATACAAATAATATAATATGATATGTATAGTACCTTAATACTATATTCCTATCATAAACGATTTTAGCAGGAGTATTAGCGGACTCGTAAACTTCAACTGATTAGAAACTCATGTGAAAAATGATGCATGCCATGAAGACAACTGTTTGAGATCGACAAAATATTTAACCGATTTCCAAAATTAAAAGATTTACAATAGAAAATTAACACTTACTGCTAGCAGCTAGCAGCTAAGCATCAACAAACAAAGCAAATAATAATGTGTAAATAAACTTACCAACAATACAAAAGTCTCCAACACTATGACTCAGCAATAATTCATTCAGCAGAAGACTCTGGTAATCCGTCTTAATTATTCCCTTTTCTTCTCTCTTACTCTTACGCTCTCCACACGGCACGCTAAATTGACTCTTACTGCCGTTCATTTTTATACTAACTATAGCTTCTTTTCCTTTAACCTCTATATCAAGTAAGGATATATTCCATTTGGGCTTCATATCCATTTTAAGGTTATGTAATACTGTTTCCACATTCTTAATGTGCTCTTTTGATAAAAATGTTTTATACGGATATAATAGGTACAGCAGTTTGTGGATTGGAATGTTTGGATTGTTCTCCTGGAAATTACAAATTAATTCAGATCATAACACACAGATCACATTTGTATCTCTAATTATGAAAGAGGTGGGTAAGATCAATAAACTTATGGCAAGAAAAATCTATATTAGAAATTAGAATAAATTATGAAAAAAAATTCAAAATATTTTAACAGTTTATTTTGCACGATTTGAAAATTACTGTTTGAGACCTCAATTTTCGATTTTCCGGAAAAGCTATTACAAATACTTTACTAAAGAAACTTCCCTAGATAGATTAGCACAAACCTTTATTAAGGCAATTAGCAAAATACACAAACGCGTACCATTCCCTTGACACTGAAACCGCGTAGATGACGAGATCGCGTGAAACGCACCGAAAACTAAGAAATACTGACTTCAAGGGCATTTGGCACACGCAATCTATTTTGGCAATAAAATATATCGACCATAAAAGGCACCTTAACTTCGAGAATTGTTCTTTTTTGGCTTTTTGACACTCAGAAACCATAAAATCTTGGTTTATAAGGTTTATATCAAACTTGCCATCTTTAATGTAAAAACATTATTCCTTTATTTCCGTAAATAAATATGGGTTTGGTACTTATTGAGCAATCTATTTTAGAATTGCTCATATTTTTCGTCACTGTTCTTTTAATTCTATTCCATATTATGTTGGAATTGTTTTTATTGTATTTTTGATGCTTTATTCAATTATTTATATACCTACCCTGATTTATTACCTTAATCGTAAATAATTAATTTCGCATATTTGAGAACAAACTCTGCATCTTCATCCCCAAAATATATTACGCTCTTGTCTCGAATATTCCATCTCTACAAACATCATTTTCTATTCCAGACTCACCAATATATACGCAGCTGTGTGCAGATTGTCAATCGGAAAGTCTGGCAGACTGACTTGCTGTAACTCCGGACTGATCAACGCGTACACTGCTGACATAAGCTGTTCGAGCTTAGTGGGATCCACAAGGGGCGCTTCTTCTTTTAACATTGTTAGATGTTCCTAGAAATAATTCTTGTTAATACTTATGGTTATATTACGTGGTTAGTTTTAATAAGGACTATTAGAGCACATAGGTTTTACACCATACGATTACATGTAGATGATGAGAATAAAGCTCTTCAATGTAAACTAATTTAATTTGCCTCAAATAAACCCAACAGAAAAGTATATATTTATTTGGTGATGTTAAAAGTAAGCCTAACATAATGCTGTAAATATAATTACATAATATGAATCTGAATAAAAAGATATAATAAAAGTACGAAAGAGTCTTTATAGACCGGGAGATACTGACACAAAATTTCGAGTCATTTGTAACAAGGATGGCGGTTCTACAGGGGTCTTAGTACGCAATGACAAAAAGAAAAATGATGGTGTGAACGCTGGTACCGGTGGCTTAGTCGCGTGGGCGTTTGTCGAACTCGTCGGAAAAATAGCGAAAGTCAAACGATTTGTAACACAAAAATTTTAGAATTTGCCGATAGCCCATAAAAAAGTAGTAGGCGGTAGTGTCATGCCATACTTTTCCGGTGTGACTTACAGCCCGCCATACCGACGCGAATGTGTTGATTTAAATAAAACAATCATTCAACCATTTGTACCAGGCTAACTTTTGCACAGGTAACTATCGTCGTGCAGCCATTTACGAAAATCGCCATGCCATACTTTTCGGACGATTCCAAATGGTCGCCATACCGCCGAAAATCTGCAAAAAATTTTTATTTCGCCAAACTTTTTGTACCAGTATTGCATTTGGATTTTTTGGAGAGTATTTGATAAAATGTGACCATTATTATATTTGCCATACTTCTAGTAGGGGGAAAAAGTGCTATCATACTTGAAAACTTAATTTATTATTAATTTATATAAGTGAAGATTTCCAACACAGATTTCTCTTTGAAATTTTGTATTTATATTTGTTGATCCTCAAACTTACAGGAAAAATAAGTGCCATACTGTTACAAATCGTTTGACTTTCGCTATTTTCCGACGAGTTCGACTAACGCCCACGCGACTAAGCCGCCGGTACCAGCGTTCACGCCATCGTTTTTCTTTTTGTCATTGCGTACTAAGACCCCTGTAGAACCGCCATCCTGTTACAAATGACTCGAAATTTTGTGTCAGTATCTCCCGGTCTATTAGTGCGACACAAAGTAATGATTAGCAGCAATACCTTTACATTTTTAACACAAAACTAAACGAAATTTGCAGAATTAACGACACAAACTTGTTTCATTATAGAGGCAATTTTCAAATCAAAATTAATTTCGCAACTTAGCGCAGGACCGAATTGAAGACAGGCTGTCACGCGAGGGCCGTTATATTGCACTCATTATAGTTTTAATTATTGTGATTAACTAACTTGTGCGTGCAGAATGGTAATGCTTAAATAAAGCTTATTACTGCTGTAAATATTGTGACGTTAAGTTTTGGTAAGGCATATTTTTATACCGTAAAATTTCTGTATTGTATATCGATTATGATAAACCGTTTTGTTAATTTTGTTAAAAATATACCATTTTTTATCGAAAAGAATTATGAATTACGCGGAAGAATGTCCACTACATTTGTCATTGGTAGAATTGTATGATGAGCTAATATTATTATGTATGTATTAATAAATAAACATCAATTCGGAATCTATTCTCCAAAAAATGCGGTATAAAAACCCTTCTTGGCTTTAATTGTAGAGCTGGTACAGAATTGAAATACGTAACCTAATGAGCCAATGAAAGCTCCGGATAATTGCGGACAAATTGTTTCCGTTTAAGTCGGTAATTTGACGTCTATTTGCAGTAATCTTTAACAATGACTTTATTTAGAGTGTATTAAAATGTAAAATGTATTAAAAATTCACGGACAACTTGAAGAATGTAATGAAAAAGTAATGTACATTTTCATAATTGTTAAAATGCGGGTATTATAAAATACATATTATGAATGTGACAAACATATGCTGTAAATGAATAAAATGATTGCAACCGAACATGTGTTTTATTACTGATTTAACCCTTACATAATAAATTGAAACAGTGCTTTTATAATGATAACAATCTTTACAAATTTCATACATAATTCATATCAGCATCACATCATCCAAATCCATACTTTAATATCTATAATTTGGTATGGAGATATTTTGATACCCGAGAAAGGACATAGGCTACCTTTTATTGCGAAATATGTACCACGGGCGAAGCCGGGGCGAACCTCTAGTACGTAATAAATCTCCCATGCGCGAAATAAAATGCTGTAATATTCTAAATTTACGATTCAACTATAACCAATACCTACATACACTGCCTGTCGTAAACTAGCGAAGCGCTGACATGATACAAGATAGCGATCTATGTATGCTAAAGAGTTGCGAACTATCGCGAACTTGTGACCTTAATGCGAGGTATAAGCACGTATAAGTATTTGAAGATATTAGATAAGAAAACGCTTTTGTAGCGATACTGAAATTTATATTATGCGTTTTGAAAATACATACTGTCAAGATAGATTGAATAAAGTTATGTTATAAAATATTTCTCTGTTTTGAGGTATATACGATTTTTTGGGTAGTTTTTTGGAATAGGTTTATAATTTTGTGATTAATATCGACGTATTTCAGTCATAACCAGATAAATAAGGTAAAACCTATATAAAACAGGCAGACAAAAGACGTTTCAAAATTGTAAGATTTTATAACAGACCAGTGTTTAAGGATGGTCCATATTACAATTTATCTAAGAATCGTTGCAAAAAATCTAAAAAATAAAAAATTTGCAATTTGGATACATAGCAAAAAAGCACCAATCAGTTACAATGCTCAAAATTACACACCTGAAAATAGATCGGAAACCTTTCGTAACCTTTAATTTCCAACAAAGATGCTATCGCTAAAACTTCTATTAGGTGAACAAACTTCGAACATTGAAAACTACTGATTTGGCCAAATAAACTTAAGGTTGATGTTCCGACCGTCCCTCCATACATTTTTGATTACCTCTAAACACTTAACACAGACACTATTTCTTTAAAACTAATCATTTTATCACTTCTCTATAATGAAATGTGTGCGCGTTCGACCTTTTTAATCAATAATTACAATATTTACTTAGAAAAACAACAGTAAAATACCGGAAAAATTTGACACTTCTACAGTAGTGTGCGTGACTTTTGCCAAGCGAAACACGACATAAAGCACGACATCTAGCGCATAGACTATATACTTATTACAGATCTAGCGCGTCAATGTCTAAACGAAAGGCGATGTTAGACATTGACGCGCTAGATGTCGTGCATTCGCGTTCGTTATCTTATACATAATGAGCATAATTCTAATAAATCAAAGTTCTGTGTAAAAATTGAGTAATTTCATTTCCAATCGTTCAAAGAAAATAACAATAAAATAAAATAAAACTAATGACCTTAGAAACTATGTTTTTTTTTATTTATTACTCATTATTGTTCGTCCGTCGTAGGTCTGTAAACTGTATTGTACACTGAAGGTAAATGGTACTGTAGGTACTTTAGTTCGGCGTCGTCGCTCGTCGGCTTGATATAAAATTACATTCTTGATTTCATTGACACGCGCTATGATTTGCGCGCGGAATTTCTTGTGTTGTGAATTTATTTTTGTATGCTATGCATTTTTTGATTCAAATTGCAATATTTCTCTAGTATGCATTTGAGACTATATTGTAAATTGTAATAATTGATCGTGGGTATAGTAATTAATTATTCTAATAACGCAATTAGTAATATATGTATTTTCGGTGGGATTCAAAACAAAAAATTGGCCCGTGATTTTTATGAAATTTCACCACATTGCAAATCACATCAATCATAGTTCATACACATGTATGACGAAAGTGATTAGTATTGTGGCTAACATTGACTCATCAGTTCATCACTGAAACCAGTGATAAATCAGTACCTATATCATATTGTGTTTGAATATTTTTAAACAATGATATAAGTATACAATTATTATAAATCGGTAAACTATCAAAGTAATCACAAACTTGCAAACATTGGTAAAATGTCCAGTAGTTTATGAGCCTATTCATTACAATCAAACAAACAAACAAAGTTTTCCTCTTTATAATATTAGTGTAGACAAACACTATGAATACGATCACGAATGCAAATTCGGGGATTTTCTAATTATTGCTAAATAATAATTGAATTCGTTTTGAAATACTCTATAATTTTTAGTGTATAAATAGACATTTATAATGTGGTGCTCATTTTTTTGTACTGCTAACGCTATTGTAGGTACCTATTTTCGTTGTTTTATTTCAAGTGAACACGGCCATACAATTTTGTCACGAGCCGCCTATGATTGTAGGTACTTTTGTTAGGCTCCTTCGTCGTCCGCGTCGCGTCGGCTCGAAAGTTCTTGATTTCATTTTCACGCGCTATGATTTGCGCGCGGATTTTCTTGTGTTGTGAATTTATTTTTGTATTATTATTATTTTTTATTTTTTTTTTTATTTTATTGATTCAAATAAAATATTTCACTAGTATGCATTTGAGACTATATTGTATTATGTATAATTTATCGTAGGTATAGTTATTCTTATAACGCAGTTATATTTTCGGTGGGACAATTTGACCCGTGATTTTTCTGAAATATCACCACGTTGCAAATCACATCAATCATACACACGTATGACGAAAGTATAGTGGCTAACATTGACTCATCAGTTCATCACTGAAACCAGTGATAAATCAGTATATCATATTTTATTGTGTTTGAATATTTTTTAAACAACGATATATACAATATTATTATAAATCGGTAAACTACCAAAGTACTTCCGAATTTTCAGACAGACAAACAAGTAGTTTGAACACGCAGTTTTCTTATACTAGTAGCAAAAATCAAAACCATAATATTATGTTTACCTACTATATTTTACTAAAAGTCGAGTGCGTCGAAATCGTAAATAATAGGTAATATAATGTTTTTCACCTTCCTGGTTATTTTCCCATAGTAAATAGTGTTTTAGGTTTGTTGTTGTAGGTAGGAATAATAATAATTATTCTTACTTGTTGGTTATGAAATGTATATTGAAATAATTTACTTTTACAAATCATTAGTGATATTAGTTTTGAGTGAAAATGCTTGGATCAGCATAATATTATATGGTACTTCAAATACATGTTTTGATAAAAAAACAATAGTGTAATAAAATAAAACTGCGTTTTATTGTTATCAATGTTGACAGTTTTAAATTCCAAAATTATTGATCAATAAAATAGTTTACACCAACAAATATAACTTTTATTTTTATAACCATCGTTCATAATATAAACCGTAGCAGGTGGCGTTTTGAAGTTCTGTCTACTCATACAGAAAAATGGAAAACTTGTTTTTTTTGTAAACAATTTATTACTCATTATTGTTGTTTGGCTGTGTGTTTGGCAACTCGAAGCGTGGTCGTCCGTCGTAGGTACTTTTGTTCGGCGTCGCGTCGTCGCTCGTCCCCGTCGGCTTGATATAAAACATTCTTGATTTCATTGACACGCGCTATGATTTGCGCGCGGAATTTCTTGTGTTGTGAATTTATTTTTGTATGCTATGCATTTTAATTGAATCAAATTGCAATATTTCTCTAGTATGCATTTGAGACTATATTGTAATAATTGATCGTGGGTAGGTATAGTAATTAATTATTCTAATAACGCAATTATATTTTCGGTGGGATTCAAAACAAAAAATTGGCCCGTGATTTTTATGAAATTTCACCACATTGCAAATGATATATGTATTATACAATTACAATTACAATTATTATAAATCGGTAAACTATCAAAGTAATCACAAACTTGCAAAATATGCTTTTCCGAATTTTCAGACAGACACACAATTTTATTAGTTTGTTTTAGCAAAGTAGGTACCTATACCTATACGCTTACGTCGCGCGTCGCGTCGTCGAAAACGGTGCGCCCAGAAACAAACATACCTAATTCAGTTA
The DNA here is from genome assembly GCA_907164685.1 of Colias eurytheme. NCBI lineage: Eukaryota > Metazoa > Arthropoda > Insecta > Lepidoptera > Pieridae > Colias > Colias eurytheme. The sequence continues at coordinate 10,752 of CAJQZN010041270.1, forward strand.
CAATCCTTTTTTTGTTCCGTAATATATTGTATTCTAATACGATTTTTTTTATTCGTCGGCCAGTTCTACTAGGTATA
>CAJQZN010041271.1:0-11664 GCA_907164685.1 Colias eurytheme
ACTTTTTACGGTGATGTCGCACTTGCATTGAGCAACAGCGGGGTTATTTTAAAAATTTCTGGTAATTAAACACCTATTTATTGGTTTTAATGATCATCATGTTAATTCAATTTTTGCACTTACCACATTTAGATTCAAATTTTTCGATTGAAGCCTTCTGAATAATAAAATGAAATTTTCAGGGTAGCTATCTGATAGATAGAGCAAGTTTTTAAAAGTCAAACGGAAAACTTTATTTATGTGATTTTATTTTTTTACGGGCCCTTGAAGTGGTGAACATACTGGGTAATTTTATCTTTCTTGCCATTTAATTATTTTTTTTATTCCATTCAAAGATCTAACGATAGTAAATGTTACCATACTGAATTGGCCTATCTTTCAGCTTAGCACACAAAAAAAATCAAGCATCTTCCGCAATCATTGACGTCAGCATGAGTGAAAATATCATCGTACTCGGCGATAGGTGAAAAATTGAAAAAATCGTCATAACTCCGAAAATACGAAAAATCGCATTACATACATGGGGGTGATTCGGATAGCCCTCTAGGTCCTCTACCTCTCAGCTTCCGTTCATCACTACTTTTTGGTACACCCTGTATATAAAAATGAATCGCAAAATGTGTTGGTAAGCGCATAACTCGAGAACGGCTGAACCGATTTCGATAATTCTTTTTTTATTATATTCCTTGAAGTACGAGGATGGTTCTTATGTAGAGAAAACGTAAATATGTACCACGGGCGAAGCCGGGGCGGACTGCTAGTTAACTATACATTAAAAAGACGAATGTTTTCAATGCGTAGTGTATTTTTTATAATTTAAAGTTGTAAAGAACACTTTTTTTATTAAAGGATCTTATTTTAAGAAATTGATTCTTAAATATATATTCTATAATGTTCTTGTTAACATCTTTAAGAGGCGGAGGTTCTCAATGCGTTGTGTATTTTTATTTAAAGTTTTTAAAGATCACTTTTATATCAAAGTAAAATTATGTACCTGACACAATTTAGTATGGAAGCTCAAATCGCTTCCAAGCGCTCAAGCCTTCTTCTTTTAAAAATACATTTAACAGAAAATAAATATGACAGAAAAGAAAGAAAAGCATTCACAGAATGCTAAAACACAAGCTCATGAATAGATATACCTATTCACTTAATATTATATTTTATAACAGATAATAATATGATATAATATATTTAGTTATAGATAGATATATAGATATTTTATATAATATATTTAGTTATAGGCTTGATCCCACAGACAAACTGCATGTGCAGTTTTGTGGGACTTAGACTTAAGTTATTGTAATAATTTGTAAGAATAATTTCAATAATAAATAAATAATAATAACTAATAATCTGTGTCATGATGCCATTGTAAAAATACGCTACAAAGAAAGCTTTTAGGAATGTCGTTTAAAAGTTAAAACTATAGGTAGGTAGAGCTATCTTCTATTGGCTACGAAAGTAAAATCTTCCGCATTATTTATTTAGATACATAATGGATTATTTTTTTAACCAATGTTCTAATCATTTTAAAGGATTCAATCAATTTTATCGTATTTAGGCAGCGAATTTTAAACAGACAAATGCATTAATTGATTTTTTCATAGAGCATAGTTTTAATGCAATGCTAGGTGCCCCATCTGAAGGTTTTTTCTCCATAAAAACCTTCCTTTTGCATTAACAAAAATATAAAAATAATATTAGCCGAATTGGTCGAGCCGTTCCCCAGCTTAGCGCTTAGCGATTGGCGATTCATTTTTATTATAATATGTAGGTACCTGCTTATAGATTAATTTATAAGGGACAATATTCAATAAAACATTTCTTTCTCGCATGGACATAACAAATAATAAAACGTAATACTAAGCAAATACTTAACTATTACTTAACTTTATCATCACAAAAATAACTTTTTTAACCAGAATGTTCCAGTAACATAGATACTTAACTTCAGCCCACGCCTTCAGTTGACGTAGTTCTTTGTTAAAAATAACTGATCTATACTAATATTATAAAGCTGAAGATTTTGTTTGTTTGAACGCGCTAATCTCAGGAACTACTGGTCTGATTTGAAAAAATCTTTCAGTGTTAGATAGCCCATTTATCGAGGAAGGCTATAGGCTATATATCATCACGCTAAGACCAACAGGAGCGGAGCCACGTGGGTGAAACCGCGGAGCACAGCTAGTATTAGATACTTTACTTCAGCCCACGCCGTCACTTGACGCAGTTCTTTGTTAAAAATAACTAATGGACGTAGGTATATACGCAAACCCTAAGCGCAAACCATGACCTATTTGCATAGCAAATATAAAACTTTACTCAGTATTTTTTTACTTAAACGAACATAATTTACTGAGGAGTAACTAAAAAGAGCAACAAGCCAAATATCATTAAAATTCACTTGCAAATATCACATGTTGTCGAATTTTTTAGTTCTATGACAGTTGACACGCTTGTTTCCGAACGATGTTTTCATTCACCAATTACATGAATCATGATAATATATACCTAGATGGTGATAGATCACAGAGCAAGTAATGGTGATAGATGCTGTGCATAACGTGCAGAAAAGCTGAAATAACTAATTTATTTATTGCATGCTCGTCTTATTTATTTATTATTATCGGCATACGCCAAATTATATTCTGATTCTCCTCCATCCATTACATGTATATTCTGATTCGCATCCTCGAGCTTTTGATTGAAGTCTTCAAAACTAGATATTCTACGGCTTAACCCTGACTCCGAAGCTCTCTAAAACACACAAGTTTAAGAAATTTGGTCTAGTTATTTCGATATTTATTTGTCGCCCTATTAATTCATTATTTATATCATTTTATCATTGAAATATTTATTACTATCTGCGCTTCGCGGTTTCACCCGCATGGCTCCGCTCCTGTTGGTCTTAGCGTGATGATATATTATAGCCTATAGCCTTCCTCGATAAATGGGCTATCTAACACCGAAAGAATTTTTCAAATCGCACCAGTAGTTCCTGAGATTAGCGCGTTCAAACAAACTCTTCAGCTTTATAAAATTAGTGGGTATAGATAAATCGATTGTATTACAAAATGCAATATACAAAAGATCTCTTCCAGACAACATAAGGAAATTATTTATATAGGGTAGTTTGATAAATTGTCTAGTGACAGTTCTAGGAATAGGATGACTCACTGTGACTCATCACTAACTTCGTTACTGCAGAATTGTCCAATCGATATAGTTAATGCATTAGTTGTAACATTTCCTTTGTCTTCTATATCTTTGTATTCGGAAAATAGAAAATTTAATTTCATGTAAAACTAACAAATTTTTATCTATACTAATATTATAAAGCTGAAGAGTTTGTTTGTTTGAACGCGCTAATCACGGGAACTACTGCCCCGATTTGAAACATTCTTTCGGTGTTAGATAGCCCATTTATCGAGGAAGGCTATAGGCTATATATCATCTCGCTAAGACCAACAGGAGCGAAGCACTGCGTCTAGCCTATTATAGCCTTCCTCGAGGCTCGATAAATGGGCTATCTAACACCGAAACAATTTTTCAAATCGCACCAGTAGTTCCTGAGATTAGCGCGTTCAAACAAACTCTTGTTAGTGGGTATAGATAAATCGATTGTATTACAAAATGCAATATACAAAAGATCTCTTCCAGACAACATAAGGAAATTATTTATATATAATAGGGTAGTTTGATAAATTGTCTAGTGACAGTTCTAGGAATAGAATGACTCACTGTGACTCATCACTAACTTCGTAACTGCAGAACTGTCCAATCGATATAGTTAATGCATTATTTGTATCGTTTCCTTTGTCTTCTTTATCTTTGTGTTCGGAAAATAGAAAATTTTAATTTCATGTAAAACTGTAAATTTTTTTTATCTATACTAATACTAGCGGTCCGCCCCGGCTTCGCCCGTGGTACCTACATGTTTAAACTATCCTATCTCTCAAGTTGGATCGAACTGCACATGGTGTGCGAATTTTATTATAATCGGTTAAGTGGTTTAGGAGTCCATTGAGGACAAACATTGGGACACGAGATTAAGATTATAAAGCTGAAGAGTTTGTTTGTTTGAACGCGCTAATCTCGGGAACTACTGCCCCGAATTGAAACATTCTTTCGGTGTTAGATAGCCCATTTATCGAGGAAGGCTATAGGCTATAGGTAGGTATATCATCTCGCTAAGACCAACAGGAGCGGAGCACTGCGGATAAAACCGCGGAACACAGCTAGTTTTTATATGTAACTAGCGGTCCACCCCGGCTTCGTCCGTGGTAGTTACATGTTTACGTTTTCTCTGCATTAGATCCATCCTCGTACTTTATGAAATACAGTTCAGCCGTTTATGCGCGGGTCGGGTTATGCGCTTACCAACACATTTGATATAGCTTTTTTTTGTTAACAGCTGATTTTTAAATCCATATTTAAACATTGAGATAATATTAATATGGAGACGACACCGCCTACATCACTTATGTTCCACTCAACATACGCCATGTGGCGTATGTTGAGCGGTTTTTTTTAATGGTTTTAAAGTGAAACGCATCAAATATGCCTTCGTGTGTGTTACGATATTGCACAAATAATACAAATAATACGGAAAAGTGCAAAGGAATAACTTTCATCGGTAAGTTTCTAACTAGATAATAATTTTTAAAATTTAGTTAGAGCAAAAAAATGGCGCACAGATTTTGTTCGTGGTGTCTCCTCCATACGTAGTAATATTATCTCAATGTATTTAAACTTATTCGTCGAATACCTACATGTCGAATATCATATTATTAAACAACCATTCAAAAATGTGTCAATTAACCAACTTTCGATCGTTGATAGGTCACATTTTTAAATTCATCTATTGGTGTAGGTAACTAGGTATGTTTAAAATTTTCAACACGATTCAAGTTTACAAGTGCCATTTTTAAATACATAAATGAATTGGTGTAGGTAGTTACCTAATACCTATATAGTTAAGTTTTAAAATGAAAAATCGGCTTTTAACATAAAAAGGTTTCGTGTTCGAATAATTTATGAGTTGATTAACACCTTTGTGTCGCAAATGACGTAATTCATTGACCTACCACAAGGCGGTTCCGCCCGCCCTGCGTATCGATTGCATGAGCAAGGATGTATTGCAGTATTGATCTAAACCGGTTTCAACTAGTTATACATTATTGAAGTGAAACTTCTTTTATATCGGGATTGGAAAAAAAATAGTGTAACATTTTTTCGTTACGCGTGACATTTTTTCGTTACGCGCCATCTTTTTCTTATCCCTACCACGCGTGATTCGACGTATCTATTTCTGTAAAGTTGCATATAGTAAATTATTTTTTGAAAAATAGTAGTGATGATAGCGACTAGCTTTCTGCGCGTGGCTTCGCCCGCTGTCTCTTAACATACCTATGCTAAGTAACATATTATTATTCTTAAACCTTCCTTGAGAACCACTCTGTGTATTAAATTAATAATAAGTACCTAACTAAATCATAATCTAATTATCTATTATAAAGGCGAAAGTTTGTATGGATGTATGGATGTATGGATGTTTGTTACTCTTTCACGTAACAACTACTGAACCGATTACAATGAAATTTAGCACACATATAAAGGGTAACTTGGATTAACACATAGGATAGTTTTTATCCCGGAAATCCCACGGGAACGGGAACTATGCGGGTTTTCCTTTGCAAACGCGGGCGAAGCCATGGGCGGAAATCTAGTAATGTTATAAAAACACGCTTTAAATCATGTGATTATTGTATTGCCACCGATCCATGATGTGTACAAGGCTTGAATTAAATCTGTTTGTTTAGTGGGTCAAATTCCAGTCTAAACGAATCAGTTCTTCCTGAGATTAGTTCTTTCAAACAAAAAAACTGCGTAGCTTCATTATATTAGTAGGTATAATTACTAGTATATTATTTATTATCTACTAGCTTTCCGCCCGCGGCTTCGCCCGCGTTTTCAGAGAAAAACCCGTTCCCGTAGGATTTCCGGGATAAAACCTATCCTATGTCCTTTCTTGGGTATCAAAATATATCTATACCAAATTTCATGCAAATTTGTCAGTAGTTCAGGCGTGATTGTGTAACAGACAGACAGAGTTACTTTCGCATTTATAATATTAGTATGGATGGCATAGTCTTCTTAAATCGGTACCAGGCGAGTGCAGTCACGGGTTTCAGTATGGCATAACTATCGATTTATTAAATTCAAACATTTATTTATTCAACAAGACTTCTTCTAGAAGCACTTTTGAATTGTCATATTTTTACCATTTACCACCGATTCAGAAAGCAGTATCTATGGAGACGAACCGGCAAGAAACTCCATAGTTGCTCTTATTATTATTAATCTTCTTACTAGCTTTCCGCCCGCGGCTTCGCCCGCTTTCTCTAATACCTAATAAATTATATATATCTACTAAAACCTTCCTCTTGAATTACTCTGTCTATTAAAACAATTCGCATCGAAATCCGTTGCGTAGTTTTAATGATTTAAGCATACATAAAGGGACATAGGGGCAGAGAAAGTGGCCTTGTTTTATACTATGTTAGTGATTATTAAATATTTTTACCCCGTTTATAATAAGTATAAACTTATGTAACATTTCAGAAGCCTTATAAATTAACTTTAAGTTACGCAATGAGTTCGTGATATTGTTAATCTCACTTGAGAGTTAAGTTAAATTGTTGTTTCTTGTTGAACATAATTAAAAAGAATTGAAACTTCTGGCGCGTTGAGAGTAAAATTTAAAGGTTGTGACAATACCGTCACGTCATGGAAGGCGACGATTTTGGTATCTTTGAATCTTGCCAAAGTTGTTTCACTTCTGACACGTGAGCTCGGCACACACGTTCTTTTTTCAATAAAGATTTATTTATTTATTTGAATAATGATTTATTCCAGGAGTTGTCAAAACTCGAAGGTGGCATCCTTGGGTCGTCTGCGCCGCCGACGTCCGTCGCGCCTGTCTCCTGCTCGATTGACCTCCCTGGTGATGACATTACAGAGGTTAGCATATTGTTATAACATGTATTATTTTTAACCGACTTCAAAAAAGGAGGAGGTTCTCAATTTAGTTCGTCTTTGGGTTTGATAATTTGAACTTTCAACTGGGTGCACACATTTTGATCGTTCTTATTTTATTTAGCGACCGCCTCCTTGGTACAGTGGTTGACGCGTGAGCGTAGAACCGAGGGGTCCTGGGTTCGATTCCCGATGGAGACGAAGAAAAAAAAATGTCTCGGGCTGGCAGGGCACAGAAGGCTGATCACCTACTTGTCCCTAAAGAAAACCGATCAGTGAAACAGGTGTATAATGCATCTGCCCCTTACCCCACTAGGGGACATGGGACTTCACTTCTTTATTTTATTTAAAAGCTAGTTATTCCTTCTGGTTGGTTCCATTTAAATTTTGTCTAGTTCTGACAATTTGGAAATAATTATTACCTTTAGGTACTTATGTTACTAGGTATTAGGTACAGGTAGTGCTGTTAATAATTGCATGGAAAATTCGTTGAACTGTTTTTAAACATCGATTTGTAACGCACATTTAGTACTAGCTTTCCCCTGCGGTTTCGCCCGCTTGGTCAAAATACCTTCCTAACTATTCAATCTTTTACAAAAAACCCATCAAAATCCGATGCGTAATTTTAAAGATCTAGGAAAGCGACTTTGTTTTGTACTATTTAGTGATATTCGTGTTCCAGGCAACAGGTAGGTATCATTGCATATATGTACATCACTACATAGTATAAAACAAAGTCGCTTTTTCTGTCCCTATGTCCCTAATGGTCCCTATGTATGCTTAAATCTTTAAAACTACGCAACGGATTTTGATGCGGTTTTTTGTAATAGATAGAGTGATTCAAGAGGAAGGTTTTAGTATATAATTTATTAGGTTTTAGACAAAGCGGGATAAGCCGCGGGTGGAAAGCTAGTATCATATAGAGTGTATTCGTGTTCCAGGCGGTACTATCACCAGACAAAGCGGGTTCCCTGCTATCCATCCAGTCTGCTCCACCAGAACAAAGCGATAGAATGGAACAGCGAGAGAGGCCAGTTAGTCTGCTTCTAGAGCTGCCGCTTGCGTCTGTAAGTATTGATAAAAAAAAGACGTGTTTTCACTTCTCCGGGAGTGCCGGCAGAAGTGAAAACTTGATTATTAACGTTCAGCATGTTTGATATTTTGGAATGGTATCCGTCTTACGCATGGAATATAAGGGCTTAAAAAAATCCGTCTTACGCTTTTTCGATCAGGCCACGTGTTCTGACGCGAGTTTAAGATTTTATACCCAACGCCGCTAAAGAAGTTTTCACTTCAAAAATGTGTGCGTGTACTAGTGTACACACGTAAGAAGTGAAACTTCTTTATGACCTTATTTTTCAAAAAATAATTTACTATTTAAGCAACTTTACAGAAATACGTCAAATCACGCGTGGTAGGGATAAGAAAAAGATGGCGCGTAACGGAAAAATGTTACGCGTAACGAAAAAATGTTACACTAAATTTTTTTCCAACCCCGATATAGAAGTTTTACTTCAATAAAACATAACTGTTTTATACTCAACCACATTTTCTATGTACATATTCTCCTCTCATTTAATCAAGTTTTTATGATAGTTTTCATCTTTAAAATTGATCCAAACAATTGATGGAATCAATGAATGGAAACTATAGTCATTGTTGTGCCTTCCAAGCCAGAGGTCGTGGGTTCGATTCCCACCCGGAGCAAATACATATTTGTGTGATGAACATCTTTGCTCTGTGTCTGGGTGTTAATTATCTATATAAATATGTATTTAAAATCATTTATGTATGTTTATCAGCCATCTGGTTTCCATAACAAGCGAAAGCTTAGTATGGGATCTGATCGTGCCGTGTGATAATTGTCCTGTAATATTTATTATATTTTGTAAAATTAAATTCTAATACTGACATGTTAAAAGAGCAACTATGGAGTATCTTGCCGGTTCTTCTCCATAGATACTGCTTTCCGAATCGGTGGTAAATGTTAAAAATATGTTATGACGATTCGAAAGTGCTTCTCGAAGAAGTCTAATTGAATAATTAATAATTAATGTTTGAGTTAAAAAAAAGAAGGGTTGCACTGGGGGAGTGCCGGCAGAAGTGAAAACTTGATTATTAACGTTGAACATGTGTGATATTTTGGAATGGTTTTACGCTTTTTCGATCAGGTCACGTGTCCTGACACGATTTTATACCCATTACAGAAAAAGTGCTCAACGCCGCCAAAGAAGTTTTCACTTCAAAAAATGTTTATTTTGTTACAGCAAGTAGGTGCATATCTCTCGGCCATGTCGCCCACAGAGCAAGAGGAGGACTCGTTGCTAACACTCTCGTCGGTGACGGCTCGGCCGCTGCTTGCCGTGTCCAGGAAGTTACGGCCGCAGAGCGATTCCTCTGAGTAAGTATTCAATATTATTAAATAAATATCTATTGTTGTTATATTAGACTAGCTGTGCCCTGTGGTTTTACCCGCTCCGCTCCTGTCGGTCTTAGCTGATGATATATGTATAGCCTATAGCCTTCCTCGATGAATGGGCTATCTAATACGTATCGAAAGAATTTTTCAAATCGGACCATTAGTTCCTGAGATTATCGCGTTCAAACAAACAAACTTTTCAGCTTTATAATATTAGTATAGATTAAAAGAATACGCTAAGTAACAAATTTCATTAAGAATAGAATACTTACTTCATTAGAGGAGGATTTCTCGACCACGATCGGATATTTCTATGAAAAATATCTTGTATTTATCATTTGTTTCTCTTCGTGTAAACCTTCCCTTAGGTATAAAAATGGCCAATATTTTTTGCTAATTTTAGCATCTCTGTCGGATCACATCGTATCGTTTGCTCTGTGTCTGGGTGTTAATTACCTATAAGTATTAAAACTATATATGTATGTTTATCAGCCATCTGATTTTCATCACACAAGCGAAAGCTTAGGATCAGATCGTGCCGTGTGTGAAAATTGTCCAGAAATATTTATTTGTTTCTATAGCACATCACCTCCAGACGGCGGCTATGGCTGGGTGGTGGTGTTCGGCGCTTTCATGGTCCAGTTCTGGGTGGCTGGTCTCTTCAAGTCCTATGGAGTGCTGTATGTGGAGATCATGGAAACGTTCCCGGATTCGTCTGAGAGCGTGGCTAGTTGGATACCGGCTGCTTTGTCTACGCTGTGTTTGGCGCTGGGTGAGTAATAATTATTTATTTATAAAAAAAAAATAATGTGTATAGTTACTATTATTATTTTTTTTAATAAATAAATAATGATAGTATACACACACACACATACACACACGCGTATTCACGTGCAAATACACACACGGACACATTCATGAAAACACAATATATTGGAAAAGAAGGGACAGTAGGTATTTATTAGACGTTTTATTGAAGTGAAACTTCTATATCGGGGTTGGAAAAAAATTTAGTGTAACATTTTTTCGTTGCGCGTGACATTTTTCCGTTACGCGCCATCTTTTTTTTTATTGGTAACTAGATAACCGCCCGCGGCTTCGCCCGCTTTGTCTAAAACCTAATAAATTATATACTAAAACCTTCCTCTTGAATCACTCTATCTATTAAAAAAAAACCGCATCAAATCCGTTGCGTAGTTATAAAGATTTAAGCATACAAAGGGGCATAGGGACAGAGAAAGCGACTTTGTTTTATAGTTTATACTATGTACATATGTAGTAATAGGGAGCGCGAATATTTGATTAAATACTTTTTATAATTTCAGCGCCTCTATCATCAGCCCTCTGCGAGAAATACTCATGTCGTCTGGTCGTGTTCATTGGTGGACTGTTCTGTGCTACCGGACTGGCGCTGTCGTATTTTAGTACGGGCTTATTGCATTTGTTGTTGAGTTTTGGAGTTATGACTGGTGAGTTTTTTTGAAGTGAAAACTTCTTTAGCGGCGTTGAGCACTTTTTCTGTAATGAGTATAAAATCTTAAACTCGCGTCAGGACACGTGACCTGATCGAAAAAGCGTAAGACGGATACCATTCCAAAATATCAAACATGCTCAACGTTAATAATCAAGTTTTCACTTCTGCCGGCACTCCCCCAGTGCAAACTGGCTTTTTTTTATAATTTTGCATAAGTGAAGTGAGAAGTCCCATGTCCCCAAGTGGGTTACCTATCTTAATCTCGAATTTTAATATTCCGAATATCATAATCCAGAAAACGTTTGGACATTTTTTCATAACCCCGAATTTTAAAATTTCGAAGTTTTGTTTGCCATATAATCGCAACTCCGAATTTCATTTGCCCATTTCTTTATTTGTTCGACGTTTTACAATCCAGACGAATGAGTTCCAGACATACGAAATCTAAATGCACAAAATCCAGATGACCGTAATCCATATGCACGAAAGCCAGATTTTTAAAACACAAATTTTTGAAATACAGTTAATTGATATCCAGACAAACAATGTCCAGATTTTTGAAATTCAAATAAACGATATCCAGCAAAACGTAATCCTTCCAGGGGGTCGCCGCACGAACCTAACCTAACCTTCTGAATAGATTTTAACACTTTAACCTTTCTGTAATGGGCAAGTAAAACAATAGCGAGTCGGTTCTGGCACTCGCCGGCCGCTGCCGCGGCACGCTCGC
>CAJQZN010041271.1:11674-31566 GCA_907164685.1 Colias eurytheme
GGGGGGTCACAGTTCAAACCTAACCTAACCTACTGAGTCGAATTTGATACTTAAACCTTTCTGTAATAGGCAAGTAAAACAATAGCGAGTCAGTTCTAGCGTGGGGGTCGTAGTTCAAACCTAACCTACTGAGTCGACTTTGACACTAAATCCGGTCTGTAATGGACAAGTAAAACAATAAATTTACTTACTGACAATGTTTATTTTCAGTCGATAGTAAAGGTATAATCACGATTGTATGGAAATCAAATAAAAAGATTATGAAAATCTGGCAATAGTTTATCTGTTATACGATTATATGGGAACCAAATAAAAAGATTATGAAAATTTGGCAATAGTTTATTTGGAAAATGGTACGATGGGAAACAAAAAAAAGTATTCTGAGAATCTGGAATAATGAGATCTGGATTATGAGAATACGGGAAACAAAAAAATACTTTTTAAAAATCTGGTTTTGGTGCATCTGGAAATTGATTCATCTGGGAAATTAAAAAAGGTATTTTAAAAATTTGTCATTCATTACATCTGTCTTTTATAAGTTCTAACAACCGTTTTCGGGGTTTTAAGATTCGGGTTATAGAAATTCGAGTTTTTAATAGGTTACCCCCCAAGTGGGGTAAGGGGCAGATGTATTATTCATACATCTGTTTCACTGATCGATTTTTCTTTAGGGACAAGTAGGTGATCAGTCTTCTGTGTCCTGCCAGACCGAGACTTTTTTTTTCTTCGTCTCCACCGGGAAACGAACCCAGGACCCCTCGGTTCTACGCTCACGCGTCAACCACTGTACCAAGGAGGCGGTTAATAATAATTTTGCATTAGCTATTGGCAAAAACTTTTACCTAACTACTTATCAAATGTTGCATTCAAAATAAAAAAAAAATATTTGATGATGTGTGCGTTAAACTGTCTTACCACAAAAAACTTTAGACAGGGTTTAATTTTAAGCGCGGGTTTTAATCTGGTTTTGTTGTATTTCACATAGACAACTATTAAAGTGACAGATCTCTGGTTTAAAGTTAGACTGTGTTTAAATTGTTTTGTGCTAAAGCTTTTTATGAAAACTTTGACGTTATAAAAGAATCATTGTTCAAAATCAGTTCATTTCAGAATCTGTTCTATTTGAAGTCAAACTTCTATAAGCGCGTTGAGAGTAAAATTTCAAGGTCGCGTCATGGAAATACCGTCACGGCATGGAGTAAGGCGACGATTTTGTATCCTTAAATCTTGCCAAAGAAGTTTCACTTCTGAAACGTATACTCGGTACACGCTCTTTTTGTAATCATAAAAAATGTTGCCTACGTCATCAAATATATATTTTAATTAGTAAATTAAAACTTTTATGACAACTTTGACGTTAGCAAAAATTCATTTTTTTTAATCTGTCTCTGATTTCTGAATTGGTTCTAATTTTTTATTCACCGCATACTTGTAACTTGTTGATGGAAAATAAGTCTTACCTACCTATTTGTAATAACGTATAAATTTAAATTAATTTAATATTTTTTCAGGTATTGGTGGCGGCCTCTCTACTACCCCGGGCATTGTGATTGTATCACAATATTTCGACAAACACCGGTAAGAATTCATATAACCAACGAATTATCGTAAAGAAAAAGGCTATACGAATAGTCTAAATATAAAAATTAACTTTTCAATTTTCATTGTACTTATTCAATTTTAAAAATATTCATAATGCATCCTCCTCGATTGAATTAAAAAAAAATAGGATGAGACATTATTTGGCGCGTAAAGTATTATTATTTTTTTTTAAATTTAGAATTGATTAGTTATCACAGAACAGAAAAAACAAATATTGTGCTATAATGTCATACTTAGTATGATAACCACTGTCGCCAAACCCATACATTTAAACTGATAGCTAAACAGTACACTACAAGTAAACTATGCCTTTTATTGGACAGCTTAATTTGAGTAAAAACTGACTTAGGTAATAAATTCAGCATTTCAATATGTACCCTAACGCACCACGTTACGATTTATTTTAATATATCATCCCTAGGTGTATTAGCTGTTTTGTTTCTCTTTGCTCAGAAATTCCAAATTCGAAAACATTCAGCTATTCAACAACAGAGGGCGTTAGTTTTCGATAGATATAATTTTGAACCTCAACACATAGAGATAAGGTTGAAATTTGTGTCACTCTATATTAATGACATTAACTTGATATTAACCTGATGCTATGCCCTAAGGGATGTCAGCATTGTTATCGATAATTCACAAATAAATAATTTTTATGTGCGTTTTTTTCTTTCTATTATATGAGTATAGTATAATGTGTCACATTTTGGAGTATGCTTATTACTACTGAGTACCTCTTTTAATATTATTATTATTAAATAAAAAACGGAATAGAATAATATAAATCTATATTTACAAAATACAAACAGAAAATATGCATTATTTTAAATCTTGGAACTGCCCTAGGTTTGATGTATCGGTGGCCTTTGTTAGACTGCTTAGTGCTGTTCAGCATCCAGTAAACTCGTCCCGTTGCATTTATTCATTTCTCTTTTAAATTAGCCTCTAAAAATAAATTGAAGATCTATAAATAAATTGGACAAATGAAAGCTAAGGAAAAATACAATAAAATTTAATATTTATAATGTTTGTCTTTTCTAAAGTATCGATACTGTCGATATACGCCACAAGCATCACTAAACCGACATTCGTTTGTTTATGGCAATAATATTCCAGAAAGTCTTGTTTGCTGTTCAATCTATATTAGTACTAATTTCTTTAGGATTAAGGTTCATTATGACTAGATATTTTTATAAATTTTTGACACATTACGACCAGCGAAGTTATAACATAAAATATAATATGTAAAATAAATAAAAATAAGACTTACCGATGGTATGAAATGCCTCCATTGCTAATATTATTTCGTCTGCTATCATTTTTCCTCTCTAATACCAAACAACACGTCCTAATTAATGAATAAATATGGAAAAAAGGTTTGACAGCTGACAACCGACTCGAATATTTTTCTGCGCACAACTGAGAGCAAGTTAGGTGATCTTACCTTAATAGTGACACGTGGGCCACGCCCACATCACACTTCTATTTGTTTTTACTGTTCTGTGTTAGTTATCATCATATTTTTGAAAAGAATTGACTTCTATATTTTTTTAAATTTGCATCTGATACTTGACGCAGGCAATTATGTTGTCTCTTTCAGAGCATTGGCGAACGGCATATGTGTGAGCGGGACGGCAGCTGGTAGCTTCGTTTTTCCGATGCTGATTGAGAAATTAGTTGATATGTACGGTTTGCATGGAACTGTGTTGCTATTGGGTAAGTCTATTCAAATTATTGTTTTTA
This sequence comes from Colias eurytheme, assembly GCA_907164685.1. Lineage (NCBI taxonomy): Eukaryota > Metazoa > Arthropoda > Insecta > Lepidoptera > Pieridae > Colias > Colias eurytheme. Next base: position 15,020 of record CAJQZN010041271.1, read on the forward strand.
TGTGCTTTTTTAAATGCTATAATAAAAATAACAAATCATTTAAATAAAAATAAACTTGAGAGAGATGGAACGAAGTTCTATGAGGGAGAGAGAGAGAGAAGAACACGCGCACGCCGTACAGTTAGCAAAAAGTGTCATAACAACTTTTGGTCTTAATTCCGTCTAGCCCCCTTTCGTAACGCGCGATAATGAACTTCATTCCAATAAAAAATTACAAAATATTAATTATTAATATTTATTTATAACAAGAAAGTAAGTACTTCATTATTAAAATAAACAAAAAACCCGAATTTGCAGGTATACGATTACGGTCTAAATCATTGAGATAATAGTACTACGTATGGAGGAGACACCACGAACAAAATTTGTGCGCCATTTTTTTGCTCTAACTAGGTTTTAAAAATTATTATCTAGTTAGGTACTTACCGATGAAAGTTATTCCTTTGCACTTTTCCGTATTATTTGTGCAATATCGTAACACACACGAAGGCATATTTGATGCGTTTCACTTTAAAACAAATAAAAAATGAGCGTGCAGTTACGCCATATATGGCTTATGTTGAGCGGAACATAAGTGATGTAGGCGGTGTCGTCTCCATATGTATATCTCAATGGTCTAAATTCACCTTTTTTCAACTTTGAATATATCCAAAAGTTTTTGAAATGATAAAACATGTATTGTTATTTAATATTTGTTTTACAATATTCAGAATAAGATTCTGTAATAACGAACTCTAGTAATATCGACACGTCCTATATCACGTATATTCGTAGGATGTGTCGATATTTATTAGTAAATACCAGTAAATACCTATTCAAACTAGAGCGATAGCGGATACCGCTCTAATCTGCATAAGCCTTAATCGAAGGAAACTGTTAATTTTATATTGTTTTTATTGAAGTGAAACTTCTTTATCGGGGTTGGAAAAAAATTTAGTGTAACATTTTTTCGTTACGCGTGACATTTTTCCGTTACGCGCCATCTTTTTCTTATCCCTACCACGCGTTATTCGACGTATTTCTGTAAAGTTGCATATAGTAAATTATTTTTTGAAAAATAAGCTCATAAAGAAGTTTCACTTCTTACGTGTGTACACTAACACGTACACATTTTTTTTGAAGTGAAAACTTCTTTAGCGGCGTTGAGCACTTTTTCTGTAATGAGTATAAAATCTTAAACTCGCGTCAGGACACGTGACCTGATCGAAAAAGCGTAAGACGGATACCATTCCAAAATATCAAACATGCTCAACGTTAATAATCGAGTTTTCACTTCTGCCGGCACTCCCCCAGTGCAACCTTTTTTTTATTTATGAACTTTGTACATGTTATATTATCCAGGCGGAGGCATGCTCCACGTGTGCGTGGCGGCCACGCTGTACCGGCCGCCGCCAGTACCACGCGTGACCACGCCCCCCACCACCACCACGGAGAGCACCACGCTGCTGCACGACGTGCAGGACGGTGAGTGGGGGTTATAAGTCCCATGTCCCCAAGTGGGGTAAGGGGCAGATGCATTATACATCTGTTACACTGATCGGTTTTCTTTAGGGACAAGTAGGTGATCAGCCTTCTGTGTCCTACCAGACCGAGACATTTTTTTTTCTTCGTCTCCACCGGGAATCGAACCCAGGACCCCTCGGTTCTACGCACACGCGTCAACCACTGTACCAAGGATATTTTGTTATACAGGGTGTTAAATATTGTAACATGTTATGACAAATTGTTGTAAGAATGAAAATGAAGATGAGGATGAGAATGAAAATTTTCGTGATATTTTTGACGTGACAACGTCTTATAATTCGATAGAGCCGGCTGCACGCACGAAAAAACATGACTCATGCGGCGTTACCTCGCTCTGAGGCGTTCCATGTAAGGCTTGAAGTGCGAGCGAGAGCGCGGAACGAGCGACAAAGAAGCACAATCGGACGTTGTCACGTTCAACTATCGTCAGTAAACCGACTTTACAGACAACCAATTTTTTCAGAATATACAGCATGGTCAGTTTTTGGTGTGTTTTGGTAGATCGTTATTCAGGAATCAGGATGTTCTAAAAAAGGTTTTTTGTTGTACAGGTTATTCACAATTATTTGTTGCCCAGAATATTGTGTGATTTTCTCTCCTAGGGAGGAAAAAAATTGTGTTGTCCACTGTATTAATGACTAACTCACGAAAAATAATAAAATTTCGATTTACAGGTAAAGCAGTCCCGCTCAAAGACAACAGACTACAGAATCTATTCCAACCCGAACCAGAGTTGACGCTGAACCAAAAGAACGCCATGATAAATGAGGACAAACGGACAAACTTGCTGACGGAGATTATCCATCCTAGTTTAATTGAGGTATTGTTATTTAACACTGAAAGAATGAAAAGAAAAATAATCTAGAAAAGAAAAATATCTACAATATGGGGGTCTTCAAGCGTAGAGTGGTACCTTCTAGGGAAGCGCGTTCCATCATAGACCAAATCATCAGGTGAGATTGTGGTCAAGCGCTACCCTATCGACAATAAAAAAAAAGCTTTTATCTATAAGTTTAACCATCTATTTATGCTGTCATTTTTCTTTGCTAACAGACATTCTAAAATAACGTAATGTTTTAATATTATTAAGCTTAGCTTCTATCGCGGGCCTTGAGCGCGGGGACCGAATCCAGAAATCCCGTAACGAAAAAACCTCACGCTCCCCACGGGGACGGGCGGAGGTGTGGCTTGAAGGCATAGCATGCAATAGCTTTACCGCGGCAGTCCCCGAGTGACACACTTTTTTTTTAAGCCAGTGGTTCGATTCCCACCCGGGGCAAATATTTGTGTGATGAACATAGATGTTTGCTCTGTGTCTGGGTGTTAATTATCTATACATATATTATACCTAAGATTATAAATTTAAAATTATATATATGTATGTTTATCAGCCATCTGGTTTCCATAACACACGCGAAAGCTTAGTATGGGATCAGATCGTTCCGTGTGCGAAAATTGTCCTGAAATATTTACGGTTTAAGACATTTATTTCTCAAAAAGATTACATTTGAATCACTTACAGAGAAATAATAATATAAATTATAAACATTTTTGCTCTTATTTATTTATTTTATAGCTTTTTATTTCTGTTTCAGGTTGCTCGACCGCCATTACCATGTCAAATGTCTGACTCCGAAGATTCCGAGGGCTTAGACGTTTTGGGGGTAGTTGGTAAGTGTAATATACAGGACCGTGTAATCCCGTATGTATTACTTTACTCTTTGGTGTAATCGTTAAGTGTGCACAGGCTATAATTTCGAAACTATTACAGCCCCCCTAGACAAGTGGCTTTCTATTAGCGTAAAGTTCGATAGAATAGATTATGAATGTATGAGATTGACGTTTGATTACGACGACGAGGACGATTGATTACGTCAATCTCATACATTCATAATCTATTCTATTGAACTTTACGCTAATAGAAAGCCATTTGTCTAGGGGGGCGATATTGAAAAACTTTAAACTGATATCGAAAGTACTTTAAAGTTAGACTGTGTTTAAATTGTTTTGTGGTAATACCATATATTTTATTGTAATATTATTTCAGGATTACCTCGTGAAGTGGCCCGACTTCGTTTACGACCAACACGCTCGTCGTCTATCTTGCATTCAGTTGAAGATCTATCCACTGACAGTACTTGTGTTTATAAAGCCAGTCGACGAAAGCTTAGCAGGTTTGTATACAGAGTGGAAATTTTCGATGGGCTCTGCAGGGAAAGTAAAGTGAAATAATGAATGAAAATAGTGAATAAAAAATGAAAAATTCCCGATTTTCAAAAAGATGAATTCTTAAAACTCAAGTTATACAACACAGTTATGGGTGTGCCCATAATTACCCATAACCAGCAACCCGCCCAACTTTGCCACCCGCACGTGAGCTATCGTTTAAGATTATGTTTTCATAGACAAAATGCTCACATTAGAGAAGCGGTATATGCCGGCTGCGCGAAGCTAGAGAAGAAAACATGAATTTTTAGGAAAAATTTGGGCAAAAATTTTTTGTCGTAATTTTGTTAAGTATTTTTTACGTGATCAGTGTATGCAAAACTACAAGTCCCTTCGCGCTTAGTATACCAATAGTGGGACACCCTGTATAAACTATATTAATATATTTTACAGATCTCTATACATAAAACCGCCGTTGCCATGTAGAATAATTCCCAACAAAATAGTGGAGCCGGAAGTGAAGAAAGACATAGAAGAGAAGAAAGAAGAGAATGTAGAAGAAGAAGTTAAGAGTGGATGTGTTGGGACTATATCCAGGTAATAAACTAGCTGATAGCTCTGGCTTCGTCTGCGATATAGGCAAATTTTAGAAATGTTATTTGGAAATAATATAAATATAGTCGAGCCAATTTAATAGGCAACATTTGACGTCTATCAATTTTATCTTCGAAGAGAGGTAAACTGCTTGAAAACATCGAACAAGTGAATTAATCGATACGGACTTGAAACATTTGTCAATCGAACTAGAAACACATGTCAATTTTAAAATTCATCAGGCGAATCCCTGTCCCAGTAATATACTTTCTTTCGTAAATTGAAGGAGCAAAATAAGACAAGTATTAGTTTTCTAAAGACAAATAAAAAAGGGTGAATTTCAACAAATGCCATTTTTCTTATCATATCGGTGAACTTTTTCATTTATATATATTTTTTATTTTTTTCATGTTTAATGTAATATTTAGGATACTAAATACTCCCTTATTGGTAACCATCAACGTATCTTTTAAGACTATGGAGAAAATTCAGTTTGAATTCTGGTTTCCACCGATGTGACAATCCGGCACCGATTATCTTTTCTGTACACCGATATGATAAATTTATTCACCGATGTGATATACATATACAGCGATATGATAATCTATCCACCTTTGAACATCAAAAAAGAAATAGTAGGCTTATACATTTTTGAAGGAGTGACTAAGAACTGAATACCTGAACTAAGGGTATTATTTTCTTAGAATAAAAAATAATGTTTTTTTTAATTATCATTGTGTTTATTTAAAAGAAGTATAAAAAACAAAAATTTCTTGTACGTTATTGTACAATACACATTTATTAATGTGGCGATCAAGCTAATTGTTTTGCCATGTGTAGGTACACTTAAAACATTGTGGCGTTCTAGGTTCAACAATACTAAGAATAGAAACTTTATATAAGAAAACTTTATATACCTAATTAATCAGCCTTTTAAGTTTAACCTTAATCATAACAACACTACAATAATCACAGCTTTAATTATCACTTAATTTAATATTTTTAAAATCTTTGTTCTCAGTGCGTAAGTATCATAGATTACATAGAGATCGCTTATATCTTACATCTAGCAAATAATCTTTACCCTTAAAAAAAAAACTTAAATTAAATCTGTCAGTATAATTTGGTTATTATGTTAATCAGCCTTTAAGTTCAACATAAATCACTACAGAACTTGAACCGTCTTCGTACTCCACTTTTATTAAATTGCACCATAATTAGACTTTTAAGTCATAGAAGACTATGTAGTATACCTATAGTTAATCACAGCACTTAATTACGTACTTTTATAATTATTATCTGTTACAACAATTAAACCTCTTTTTTTCAATTAAAACTAAAAACAATAAAAATAAAAATTTTAAAAACAAATCAGCCCAGATCAAAATAAGTCATCATCAGTGTCACTGCAACCAAATATATAATTAAATCTCTGTTTGATGTCAGGAGTTGGTTTACGTGGCTCATTTTTTTCTTTTTTAAAGTTAATTTTAGATTTTATTCTAAATATTTCCTCATCGGTGTCACTGTCTTCCACGGTAGGACTTGAAAATCTATTAGATGCTTTTACCGTATCCTCTTTATTTACGAATTGAGTTGATTCCTCTAAACCAACTAAAATGTTCGTGTCAATTTTCTCTAAAAATGAACAGGCAGGAGTACTTTGATCAAGATCTACATAGTTCAATAGCAAATTTTCAGACATTTTTGTCGAAGAGGATGATCTGGGTGCCGCATTTTCCGAGATTTTTAATGTATTTGATGGTGTAAAATACTTTGAATGTGATGGCTGTGGGAACAAAATTAATTTGTCAGTTAACTTTACTGGTCGCATTTTAGTGATATCTATTTTGGATTTAGTTCTGGATTTTTTATTACTCGAAGTAGAAAGTTGAGGTTTAGACTTAATTTCGTGTTCGGTTGACAAATTGTGGAAGTCTAGATGTTTGCCATGTGGACATTTAACAACATATTTCATACATTCATCTTCTATACAAGAAAGTCGACGTAAAACTATACGATTTTTAGCTTCTTTAGTCCAAATGACTTGTTTGACTTGCAATGTTCCACGAAATGTGTTCAAATTTGTAGGGAGAAGCCAGTCCTTTTCTTCAACTTCATATTCTTCTACAGTACTAATTTTCACGCCTTGGACAGCAGATTTTAAATAGTTTACAAAAGAGTCTATATTATTCATATCACCATCGTGTGCAACAAATCGATCCGCCGTTCGCTTCAGTAGCCCACCTACTCCATCTGGCGCACCTTTTCCATGACCACATTCACTATAGTTCCATATTATGTTAGTCAGAGAAGAGCAGTAAATACTGAGTTGGGACATAATATAAAAAATTTTCTTATTCCGATACTGGCCTGATGGAGAATCAGAAATAATAATAAGATTCTGAACAATTGGAGCTTCCTGTTTAATTTCTTCTAATATTGGAACAAGGTGAGCCCAAACGGCGGCAGCATCATGGCGCAGTGAAGAACTAATAGTGCAGAAACATTGAGTTGTTATATTCTCTTCCTTATTTTTATAGTAAATTACAGCAGTGTGTAATGTGAATTGTTGACGACTGCCACCAAAGTGCATAGATTGTATTTCGGACCCGTACTTGGAGCTATAGTTCTCACTAAAGTCAATGTGAACGACACAATCCTTTTCAGTCATGTTTTGTTTGTAGTGCTTAAAAGCTTGACTTTGATTTCGTATATTACTACAATGTGTTAAGAACGGTTTCAGATTGTTTTCAAATATTTTGATTAGTTGTAATGGTTTAACGGTTATTTTTACTTTTTCTACATTAACGGCTATTTTATCGACTCCATTTTTTTTGTAATTCTTTTTTATCTTCTTCCAATTCCAATAAATAACATCTTTGGAGTTATCAAATTCTTGATAATTTAAATGACGATTCTTACAGACAGGACATGTTCTTTGCAGGCATTCTACCTTAAAAATATCACAGCAAATACTACTTAGAATTTCAGTCGTGGTGTTTTCTTTTATGATACGATTTCTTTTTAAAGATGATATAACAAGATCCATGTTCTCATGTTTCTCACATAGGCATGTATTTCTCAAGTTTAATTTTGGCTGCGTGACCCAAAACGGCCTCATTCTTGTAAAAGTGACGTAACTGATTGGAGGGTAGCCCGAAGTCAAATACTTTTTGTGTAAATTTTTAATTGTGTCTTTCATCAGCCTTTTCTGTTTTTTTACTCCATTTTGTGTGACAGTATCCTTTTTACCTGGGCAAAGATTTGAATTTTCATCATCCTCAAAAAACTGAACAACAATCTTACGGATACGTTTTTGCAGGTCTATATTTTTTGGCTTCGTTGGGATTCGTCTCACTTCTAAATTACTCTGTTTTAATTTCTTAAATTCTTGATGTAGTCTCATGTATCTCTTTTTGTACATTAGTTTCTCTTTATTAGCCTTTGCCAATTGTTTTCTTAAATCGTGTATTTGCTGAGTTTTAACGTTTTGATATTTACGAAATTTCATTTTAATGTCTTGTTTGAATTTAACAGTATTAAAGGATGTGTCTAAGTTAGGACTATTTGGGCGTAATGTTGATTCTTCTGAATTTATAGAACTAATACTTGGCGTTCGTAAAGGAGATGCTATTGATAAATCTAGGGGACTGCTTGTACGTAAATAGTGGGAACTACTCGCTACTATGGCATCAATACGCAAATTAGGACTATTACATCGAACATTCTGTCGCAATAGCCGTGGGCTATGAGGTCCTATTAGTTCTTGAGAAATACCGGGCTCATTATCTTGATTTTTCGGTAGCGATTCTGCGTCATTGGTCTCTGAAACACTTGTTGGGTTGTTGCGGGCACCATTTGCCTTATTTTTTTTCCGCTGATAATATGCACGGGCACTGATTCGGTTTTTCTTTTGTGCATTGCGACGTGCATGTGCAGTCATTTGGCTTCGGGTTAGGATAAGTCCAGCTGCCTTTCTTTTAGCTAAGCGTTCTCTGTCTTTTCTTAAATGCTGCTCGTTTAACACAGGATCACTTTTGATTTTAGCTTTTCTTATTCTTTCCATCAACCTCTTTCTCTCTTTTTTCTCCTCCTCGTTTAGTTTTGATTTCAGCATTCTTAAACAAAATTAATCTTAAACAAAATTACTCGAACGAATTGTGTGCGGCACGAGCTGCACACAAGTTAATATTTATGAAAGTTAAAAAATATAATATGTGTATATGTATGTATATAATGTATGGTTGTAGGTATGCTCCATTGTTTTTTTGTTTACTTTAATGAAATGACACTATGTCTACCAATATGATAAAATTACACCGAGGTGATAATATGATCTACCGATGTGATAAAACAATCCACCGATGTGACAAAACTATGCGTCGATCATGAATCAAAACACCGATATGATATTTAAGACACCGATTGATTTTTCTTATCACATCGGTGTAAATTATCACATCGGTGGTAAAAAAGACCACCGATTACAGCGATATGAGAACAGCGACGTGAGAAATTATCGACTTTTTTGAAAATTATGAAAAATGTATAATATTTAGGCTAAATTCAAGTACCTATAATGATGCTAATTTACTTACTATGTCTGTTAGAACCAAACAATCGTAATAAAACTTCACATTACACTAGAAAAATGCAACCACCGATAATATAAAATAATTGCTTGGAAGTAACTGAAATGTCGTACTTACGTAATTGGCGGGAATATGCAGCGATTTGACACACGTCCGTCCTGACTGCGCACTAGCACACACTAACGAGGGAAATAAAATTGGGGTGGGGACACTGTCGGACTCATCGATGCAAAGTTAGGTTTAAATTACTTTTGTGCAGCGATATGACAAAATTTTGCGAGACAAGTACATTTATGCCTCTCAGTAATAAATATTATGAATTACGTAATAAAATATGCTACATATTAATAATAAAACTAATATTCTATGAAATAGAATAAGTTCTATTCTTAAGTTACTTATTTTTATAACGATATAAGCGTTTTTGCTTGTAAAAAAAGTAGAGGGACAGCACCGATGTGACAAAAATAGAGGTTTATGTATTTATTTCTACCTTTGTAAATAGACTTAGACAAATAATATTTTATGCCACAACCCAATAAATACCTAATGAATACAAAAAAAATAGTACAGAACAATATTCCTTTTTTCAAATACTAATTTCAATGAAGACAAAAAAAAAAGTCGTTTGGGAAATTCACCCAATTTGTTAAGTCTGGTGGACTACAGATTTTTTAGTTCAGTTTGTTTAGTTAATTTAATCTACTATATAAAAATAAGTCGGGTTTTCCTTCCTGACGCTATAACTCCAGAACGCACGAACCGATTTCCACGGTTTTGCATTCGTTGGAAAGGTCTCGGGCTCCGTGAGGTTTATAGCAAAGAAAAGGTGTCTCTAGGGGCGAAACGGAGTTCGCCGGGTTTGCTAGTGATATTAAAAAAAAATCTTAAATAAATTGTGGCAAAGTATTTATATGAATTATTGAACAAATGAACGAAAGACCGATAGAAATAAATGTAATACTACTAAGTATTTAGTGAGAAAATACACTGTTTCTTTGATTGTCATCATTGTTATCTGTTGTACTATCCACTGTTTTTAATGTTATTTATACTGCATTTAACACAATTTACTTTTAAAAATATGAATTTTAACTCTATTCCAGATATCTAGACGTGTCCCTACTAAAATCATGGCGGTTTGGGCTGTTATGTACCTCCGTAGCACTTATGTCTTGCGGTTCACCGTACGCATTGTACTATCTACCTGCTTATACTGTCGCCGCGGGACACAGTAAGGCGGCAGCTGGTGAGTTAGTGAGTGAGTTAGTGAGTTAGTGAGTGAGTGTGTTAATGAGTGAGGGAGAAATAAGGTAGTCATTCTGTATTCGTAATAAATATTAACGTGAGTTTAGGTAAGACGAAGTGAATGAATGAACGTGAACGTTTCGAGTGTGATATTAGATTTACAAATAAATTTTGTACAAAATCACTGAATAATGTATGTAAGTATGAAATAAAGACTCAGTAAAAAAAGGTCGATAGAATATCCTTTTGTACTTATATCTATCCGAATTTATATTTTAATACATTACAAAATAATTACTCAAGCAAGAAAGTCAAAAACAATTAAGTTAAATCAATAAACCTAATTAATTAAAAAATCTTAAACATTTATTTCAGGTCGTCTAGTAGCAATTAGTGCTGTGTTGGATCTCTGCGGCAGACTGGGGCTCGGCTGGCTGTGTGACTTACATCTGTTTTGTAGACGAAAGGCGTATATAATCAGGTAATAAATCGTTTTTTTTTTTTATTCAAATTATTTTATTTATCTATTATAATTTTTGGTCCTTCTTTTTTGTTATATAGTCATATTAAAAAGCGGTTAAATCCTTCGATTTCAATAAAATATCTTAGGATTGAGTTTATTTATTATCGTGCGAAATAATCTACACTAATATTATAAAGAGGAAAACTTTGTTTGTAATGAATAGGCTCATAAACTACTGGACCGATTTTGATGAAATTTGGTGCAGATAATTTTCAGACCCTCAGAAAGAACATAGGCTACCTTTTATTGCGAAATATGTACCACGTGCGAAGCCGGGGCGGACTGCTAGTCTGATATTTACAAATTTTTGCTGTATTTACTGTACAACGAAAAGAATATGAAAAATGATTAATATTAACCCCACCGCCTAATGATTAATATTAATAAAAAGAGCAGAACTTTAAAACAAAACAAAGATAAAATCTGGACAAAGTGAATTAAAATACAAATAAAAAAAGACGTGTGTCACTCGGGGACTGCCGCGGTAAAGCTATTACATGCTATGCCTTCAAGCCACACATCCGCACCCGTCCCCGTGGGGAGCGTGAGGTTTTTTCGTTACGCTATTTCTGGATTCAGTCCCCGCGCTCAAGGCCCACGATAGAAGCTATGCAATAGCTTAATTAAAAAAACATTTTCCTATTATTGCAGTATCCTTGTCGCCGGTATCGCAGTTCTGACATTACCCAGTTTATCATCGTGGTGGGCTCTTGCGATTGCTTCAGGTATTATAATTTTTCCTATATATTATTTAATGAATGAAAATTATAAATGTATGAAAGATAAGATGAAATTATGCTTTACTTTTTATTAATCGAACACCTACATAAATAAAAATTTAAGTGTCTGAATAAACGAATGTTGACTAAAATAAATATTAAAAAAATATTAGTACGAATTTATTGTTCAATGAAAAAAGATTGAATTAATTCTCGAATGAATCAATGAATGAGTTATTGAACGAACGAATGTATTAATGAACGAATATCCTTTACACTCTAGATCTATACTAATATTATAAAGCTGAAGAGTTTGATTGTTTGAACGCGCTAATCTCAGGAACTACTATTCCGATTTGAAAGATTCTTTCGGTGTTAGATAGCCCATTTATCGAGGAAGGCTATAATATATCATCACGCTAAAACCAACAGGAGCGGAGCCACGCGGGTGAAACCGCGAAGCGCAGCTAGTCACTACATAGTATAAAACAAAGTCGCTTTCTCTGTCCCTATGTCCCTCTGTATGCTTAAATCTTTAAAACTACGCAAACGATTTTGATGCGGTTTTTTTAATAGATAGAGTGATTCAAGAGGAAGGTTTTAGTATATAATTTATTATGTTTTAGACAAAGCGGGCGAAGCCGCGGGCGGAAAGCTAGTTATGAATAAATCGCGTTTAAAATCCGTTAAAATCTTAAATTTCTACATTCATTCAAACTCATTCACTCACTCACTCATTCCTTTTTATATTCCAGGAGCTTACGGCCTCTGCTTAGGCTGTTGGTTTCTTCTTGTCCCCGTATTACTAGCGGATGCCTTTGGTACAGCTCGTATAGCGTCATCGTATGGTCTAGTTAGAATGTTCCAGAGTTTGGCGGCTGTTTCTGTACCGCCTACAGCCGGTGAGTTAAATAAATAAAAAAAAAAATGTATGCGTGTACTAGAGTACACACGTAAGAAGTGAAACTTCTTTATGACCTTAAAAATGTCACAAGTATGGCGTAACGCAAAAATGTCACGCGTACGGCGTAACGCAAAAATGTTACACTAAATTTTTGTCCAACCACGATAAAGAAGTTTCACTTCAAAAAAGCCGGGTTGCACTGGGGGAGTGCCGGCAGAAGTGAAAACTTGATTATTAACGTTGAGCATGTTTGATATTGTGGAATGGTATCCGTCTTACGCTTTTTCGATCAGGTCACGTGTCCTGACGCGAGTTTAAGATTTTATACCCATTACAGAAAAAGTGCTCAACGCCGCTAAAGAAGTTTTCACTTCAACAATAAGTGATATTGAATTTATTTTTGTGTAAGTAATTGATGTTTATTGAGGATGCTTTTCCAGCAATAATGTTCGAGGATGTGTAGGGAGGAATGTGTTTGTAAATAAACTCAAACTCAAACTCAAACATTCATTTATTCAATTAGACTACTATTTAGTAGCACTTTCGAATCGTCATTACATAGTATTTTTAAAATTTTCCACCGATTCGGAAAGCAGTATCTATGGAGAAGAATCGGCAAGAAACTCCATAGTTGCTCTTTTAAATAATGTCAATAAATTTACATAATATGTAACTTATATCTAACTACATACATTATAACCATATACATACATAATAACCAATAGTATCGCTTCAAACTAAATGAAACGTTATGATTGGTTCTTTCAAACACATTCCTCGCTACACATCCTCGCACATTATTGGCGGAAAAGCACCCTGAATAAAAAAGACGTGTGTCACTCGGGGACTGCCGCGGTCTCGGAGCAATTATCAAGCCTGGAGAAGTAACAATTAATTGAACAATAAAGCACTAGTTTGGCCTTTTTGGCTTATGGCAAAATGTCATGCGAAAAAAGAGGACAGATATATGTCAGTTCGACAGTTTGAAATGAAATGTAGCCATTGAAATTTGTTTTAGTGACCAGTCTGGTCACTAACGCATGGTGATTTTAATTATTGTTTTTGAAGTGAAAAACGTGTTTTCTAGTTTCTTATGTTATTTTCTGAAAAGATAATTTACTAAAGATTACATGGCTTGTGTTGTTCACGGCTGTAAAAGCCGTAGTACTGGGAAATCGGATGAAGATTGGAATTTGTCTTTTCACAGGTTAGTGTTTTGATCAATTTTTTTGTTAATTGTATTATAAATAAGTTAATTTACGTTATTTTCATAATAATCTATGTTTTATCTAACTGTAATCATTGAAATGAAATCATAATCAGCTAAGTTTTTAGAAAAAATGCAAAATATAACTTCCATAGTGTTGTGCAATTATCGATACTTGAGTAGGTACCAAGTACTTCATTGATAATGACTGCTTTAGGTTAGAAGAAAAAAAAAGGTATTTAAGTATGGATTTTATTGTTATTTGCAGGTTTCTGGCTTGAGAAAAATTAAAAGATGTTTGGGTTAAAGCTATAGCACAGGGAAAATTGGAAGCCTTCAAAACATTCTCGGCCTTGTTCAAATCATTTCGAATCAGACGGGAAGAAACGTAAAGTGCTTTGCAGAGATGCTGTGCCACAAGTTTAAGGTGGCATCTATTTTAAATTATAAATATTGTAATTTGTTAATTAAGTATCGAAATAAAATGTTGTAAAAAAAATTTTAAATTTTATTTGTTTTATTTGAAGCAATTTATTTTAAACTTTTACCAATTTTTTCCTGTGGGAATGAGTTATTTTCCCGCGGTAAATTGTAGCCTATATATGTTATTCTTATGTTTAATCTATAATATATAATATGTATAATTGTAAAGTTCCATAAAAACTCATTCAGTAGTTTTTACGTGAAAGAATATCAAATGTCCATTCTTACATATTTTTGCTTTTATAATAGTAGGATAATATGTATAATTGTAAAGTTCTATAAAAACTCATTCAGTAGGTTTTACGTGAAAGAATATCAAATGAACATTCTTATATATTTTTGCTTTTATAATATTAGTAGGATACGATTATTGATTTGTAAAAAGATCAACCAGGTGGAAGTCAGATTCGCGCACGAAAGGTTCCGTATAATTCTATGAATGAATCTATGAAAACAGGAAAAAATACGTACCTTTTTACGAAACCATAAAAAACAACCTAAACCGAAATACCTAATAATATTTTTTTATAAATACCACTACCATACAATGCAATACGCATCGTAAATGAATAATTCCAAATTAAACGAATCTTAAAATTTGGAATTACCTATCCATAATTCAAAATTAAAAGAATCTTAAATTATCTTCAAGCAATTTTTTTATTTATCGATATTTTAGTATTCGATAAAGTGGCAAGCACTACCTTTTTAGAACAAAAAGTGGCTACATGTGGATTTGAATGCCAAGCCGATAACAGTGTGTTGCCTCTTTCTATCGCATTAATTAGGGTATTGAATAAAAGAGAGCCAATATATAAGAAACGTTCAATTAATTGTTACTTCTCCAGGCTTGTTAATTGCTCCGAGGCCGCGGTAAAGCTTTTGCATGCTATGCCTTCAAGCCACAGCTACGCGCCCGTCGGAGTGGGGAGCGTGAGGTTTTTTCGTTACGGAATTTCCGGATTCGGTCCCCGCGCTCAAGGCCCGCGATAGAAGCTATGCAATAGCTTAACAATATTCATTTTAACATATTTTTAATTTTAAATTTCCACTTGTTAACTTTTTAAAAATCTCAAATGATCCGCAAACCTTATCGCTGAATGGTATATTCTTCCAAAGAACCTAAGGAATCATGATTAAAATACCCTTGATATTTTTTAGAAATATACATATATCACATTTACCGATTGACCGGTTGGCTTGGTTGATAGTGACCCTGCCTTCCAAGCCAGAGGTCGTGGGTTCGATTCCCACCCGGGCCAAATAATTGTGTGATGAACATAGATGATAGATGTTTGCTCTGTGTCTGGGTGTTAATTATTATCTATATAAGTATTTATTTAAAAATTATATATGTATGTTTATCAGACATCTGGTTTCCATAACACAAGCGAAAGCTTAGTATGGGATCAGATTGTGCCGTGTGTGAAAATTGTCCTGTAATATTTATTTATTATTTTTTTATTTATTTAAAATCCGATAATAATTCTTAAGTAAGTAATTTCTAAATGTATTCGCCTAAAATCAGACACAAGAAAATACCACTAATTTTTTAATTGCATTTTCAGGTTTAATTCGTGACGTCACAGGCGGATACTCCTGGTGTTTCTATGGAATGGGTTCATGTATGGTGCTAGGCTCGATTCCCGTCATAGCATTCCACATTGCTACGAAGAATAAGGAAAAAGAGTGAAAAAATAAAAATAAAATATGTCTGTATCAATGTCACCCGAATTGGGTTTTGGCGCGAAAACATTTGACAAGTATAAATTATTGTCATGTAAAAAAAAAAAAATTTCGCGCCTTTTTTAGATCATAGATAAAACTAGATAGTGTATCTGTCTGTATTATTGTTGTATCTAAACTAGTAGAATAATTGTGAATAAAAATACAACCACAGATACAACCATTTCTTTATTTCTTTCTTTCATTTCAAATTCATTCTTCATTCTTTTTTTTATCATTTATGATTTAAAACAAGGTTTTAAGAGCTTTTGTAGATAGAGCAAAAAAAGGCTTCTAGAAATTAGAAAGAGAGAGAAGATCGCGGTACTCTAGCTGTTTCTTTCTCGCTCGTGTAAAAAAGGGAAAAGCTAAAAGGAAATTTAAAAACTTTTATAAGTTATTTGAATTAAAAGGAAAGACATATATAGGTTACCACGATTTTGTCTCTCTTTCTAAATATTATTGTTAAGATTTAAGGCCATAATATGTGTTATTTTTTTCCAACTCTGTCTTGAATATCTTCATTTTACAATTTGTCGACTGACCATAAAATATAGATGCATATTATTACTAATATAAAATATGTATGGTAACATATTCACAATTGTTCTGCAGTTTTTAATCTGTGGTCTTTCTAGTGACATATATAATCGTGTCTTTCCTGTCAAAATTAAGCGCAAATCTCTAAATGTCAAATAATTTTAGTCCCAAATACACATTAAATTATGGGGCCTTATTCATAAATAAATTTGTGTTAGAAAAGCTTTTACAATTATTATTTAAATTATAGAAATATAAATATACTAGATTGCAAAAAAAAATGTATTTTGTGTGATGGAATTTACTCCATTGATAGCTT
>CAJQZN010041273.1:0-44571 GCA_907164685.1 Colias eurytheme
AAGATCTAACGATAGTAAATGTTACCATACTGAATTGGCCTATCTTTCAGCTTAGCAAACAAAAAAAAAAATCAAGCATCTAGCGCAATAATTGACGTCACCATGAGTGAAAATATCATCGTACTCGTCGATAGGTGAAAAATTGAAAAAAAACGTCATAACTCCGAAAATACGAAAAATCGCATAACATACATGGGGGTGATTCGGATAGCCCTCTAGGTCCTCTACCTCCCAGCTTCCGTTCATCACTACTTTTTGGGACACCCTGTATACGATACGAAATTAGATAAACTGCCCTATGTAACAAAAGCTTCCACACAACAATTCGCTTAATTACTCAAGGAATACTAGATAGTTTTCAAGGCGAATAATAATCAATTATACAGTAACCGATATCACTCTAGTGCCAGTGCAGTATTGTATTACCCTTGACATTGGTGAAGCCGCCTTCGTGACGTCACAGTTCACACGTTATCTGTGTTGAAGAATATCATTATATCTGTGGAATTATCTCGATTAAATGTTATATAATCCCTACTAATCTTCAATTATACAATTGAGAAAATTCTCTCTGTGTGTTTGTTTCTTCGTCACGCCTAAACCAATGAACCAATTTGGATGAAATTTGGTACATAGGCAGTTTGAGGCCTGAAACAGGATATGGACAAGTACAGGTTTTAGCCCGAAAATTGCAGGGAACTATGCGGGTGTTCTTTTGATCACGCAGTCGAAGCCGCAAGCGGAAAGTTAGTGTTAAATAATTTTAACAATAACAACAATTTAAGTTGCTGAAACTAAAATATGAATATGGTCCGGGAGCCAGCAGCAGATTTTATGACCAAGTTCCTCTCAAGCGGTAATTAGTAAAATGCATCAAAGTATAGTATTATGAAGCCTCGTGAACGTCAGCTGGAGCTCGGTTGGGGGGAAGAGCGGTTGTAGCCTCCCGTATCAGCTGACGGTTTTTCCACCAAGATACAGCCAGCTGACATATATATTTATCCACAGTTACATATAAGCTATCATCAGGTAAATTTTTGTTTGAGAGGAAATAACGGAAAATAAATTTTTCTTTAAATTTAACTTTCATGTTCGAGACACCAGCTGACGTATAATACACCATGTTGTAACCAGCTGACTATTTTTTTTCGTTGAGATATTGGGTTAGCTACAATTTGACAAATTTTTAGCTGAGAGGAAATGAATGAATGAATGTATTTTTTTTCCTATGTGCGTGGGAGGCTACAACCGCTCACCCCCCCAACCAAGCGCCAGCTGACGTTCACGAGGCTTTATAATACTATACTCTCATGCGTCTGACGAATTATCTCTTGAGAGGAAATAATGAACCAAATTTGCACCTGGCTCCCTAACCAATATGTTGAGCTAAAAAAACGGCCTTATCGGTACTGAGCGATCTCTATCAGGTAAACATAAACTTATGGAGGATTTTTTGTTATCAGTAGCAAATAGCAATACAACATAAGTTTGTTTATAAAAATCACTTACAAATATTGAATATCCTAATTAAACGTCTATCATACATTTTAATAAAGCACCGTTAATAAGGACAATATTGTCACACATTGTTCACACACATTACAATAGGTACTATCAATCGATTTCCTTAACACTTAAGGATGTTATTTGTTACTTGCACTGATAGCGAAATAATATACACCGCTGAATTCCTTAACAATATCAATTTGTATGACGTATTCATGTTAAAATACCGCTGGAAAATTGACGTAAGCAAAATAGGGAAAATTGGTATAGTCTGTATTGAATATATCAGGAAATTTTCCTGTGCATACCTACTAAATTAAACTAAATATTGATCTATACCTTGAAAACTATGAGTCAGATTACCAATATATAAATAAAATAATTATAAAAAAGAGCGTGTGTGCCGTGCACACGTGTGAGAAGTGAAACTTCAAGATTCAAAGATACCAGAATCGCCACCTTTTTCAATGACGTGACGGCATTGTTATGACGAGACCTTGAAATTTTACTCTCAATGCGCCTGAAGAAGATTCACTTCAAAAATACCTAAATTTTATGGAGCAATTCCATTACTTATAACTATTAAATAAATATGTACATATCTATACTTAATATTATAAAGCTGAAGAGTTTGTTTGTTTGAACGCGCTAATCACAGGAACTACTGGTCCGATTTGAAAAATTCTTTCGGTGTAAGATATCCCATTTATGGAGGAAGGCTAAAAGGCTATATTATATCATCACGCTAAGACCAACAGGAGCGGAGCAATGCGAGTGAAACCGCGGAGCGCAGCTAGTAATACAATAAAGGTACATACACTTGAAATACTCTCCTGGCGCAGTTAGCCAACTATAAATCATTATTGGGTCCAGATTCCAGTTATAATTTCGTTTTAGATCTGTGTATAATCAGATTTGCGTGTATTGATAGTAAATAAACTACAATGTAAGAACATTTCTCATTCATATGACCGTGAAACTACAACCTTGATATTACAATCCTGCTATAACTATTAAAAGTCGAGACAAATGCGTATTTTGTATTTTTTGAGTTTCTTATAAATCCGAATATTTAATAACTAATTGTGCCCCGCGCTTTTACCCTCATTGCTTCGCTCCTGTTGGTCATATATGTTGCGTGATGATAATATGATGCCTATATAGCTTTCCTCGATAAATGGGCTATCTAACACCGAAATAATTTTTCAAATAGGATCAGTAGTTCCTGAGATAAGCGCTCTCAAACAAACAAACAAACATTAGCATGCACATACATAATATTACCTGTAGACTGTAGTAGACGTACGTAGTACCAAGTCAGAAAAAAATACTGTGTGGACCAATGCAATGTGAAAATGCACGACTAACTGTCAACTTTTTAAACGGAATTAATTGCGGAAAAAAATACTTTCCAGTATTACAAAGTTTTTTAAGACTTAGAGACCTTCAGGCGCATAATTATAATAAGCATTTATTATTTATGATGATTACGCGATGTATCACTAACGAGTCAAGCCATTATGTAACATTTATAATCACAGATACTATAAATATATGTATGAGCTGTTTATTATCATTTTTAAGCTATTGCATAGCTTCTATCGCGGGCCTTGAGCGCGGGGACCGAATCCAGAAATTCCGTAACGAAAAACCTCACGCTTCCCACTCCGACGGGCGCGGAGGTGTGGCTTGAAGGCATAGCATGCAATAGCTTTACCGCGGCAGTCCCCGAGTGCCACACGTCTTTTTTTAATTAAGTTACGGCGATTATCGAAAGCGAAAGCATGTGTTTTTGATATAATGTATGTATTATGAAAGAGTAACAACCCTTTAACACACGTTTTTTTTGTACAAGTCGATTCAGTTTGACATTCAAGTCCTGGATAATAAAATACAATTATTTTGGATTGATGGAACAATATTGGGGATAACATTTTACCGTATTAAACTACTTCCGGGATGATACCTATCTATTATCAATTTATTTCCTTCCATTGCACTGATAAAAATAAATGATTCATGTCCACAAAGACCTCATTCGGAAAAACCTACACATGAATCTTAATTAATATTATAAATGCGAAAGTAATTCGGTCTGTCTGTCTCTTCTTCGTGCCTCAACCACTGAACCGATTTGGATGAAACCTGAG
Organism: Colias eurytheme; assembly: GCA_907164685.1. Classification (NCBI taxonomy): domain Eukaryota; kingdom Metazoa; phylum Arthropoda; class Insecta; order Lepidoptera; family Pieridae; genus Colias; species Colias eurytheme. Next base: position 3,657 of record CAJQZN010041273.1, read on the forward strand.
AAAGCACATATTATGATAGGATTTATTCCGGAAATCCTATGGGAACGAGAACTATGCGTGTTTTTCTTTAACTAAGCGTACAAAGCCGGGCGGAAAGCTAGTGTATTATAAGTCAGTTATGTACAACATAGAAATTTACAAGTGTCATAATAAAGTTATAAAGAGGATTAGCTCACTCAAGATTATAATCATTATTTCAAAGTAAACAGACAAAATAAACTGCGCATTGACGGCAAAAATGTTTCCTTAATTAGGTACCATAAGTCCTTTGCATTCAAATTAAGTCCTTAATACAATATTCATAAAGATCAAAGGAAATGGAGTAAAAATGCAAACTTGACATTCCTGCAGACCTTATGTAACGTTTTTAACAGATCCACGTGAAAGAAATATTTCATGCGGAATTCTAGACATTTTTGCTACTAATATAAAGCCAAAAATATTTTTTGCATAAATTAAGTTGGTATAATGTGAAAATAACGTTATTTACGTTAGTTACGAAATTATTCATCACTAGGATATAAGAAGTAAATTTAGTATTTCTTTTAAATAACACCTTTATATTCTGATTATTATAACTTGCGATTAAAACTTTTGTCTATAGCGCCAATACTTTAAACTCCGTGTGACCGTACCAGCTGTCTCTTATCTAGTCCATCTAGAAACAAGGATATAACAATAGCATATTTAGCAAACTACGCACCGTGTGAAGGACAGTTTGTTTGCTTGGTTAAAACACGTGCTATTTAATTGTCTCTAAGGAATTAATATTGTTTTGTCGGAAATGTTTTAATGTCTCGAGATGGAGACACATGTGGTGAGGACTGAGGATTGGTTATAGGCCGATGCGTTCTGTTAAATAAATACTTTATACGCGGAATATATCTGTAATACTACTTTCTAAAAATATGTATGTATATCTCAAAATTTATATAAAATGATAGATGTTTTTTATTGATTCTCGCAGAGTATTGAACAGATTGGGCGTAGAATCGAACGAGACAAGCGTAGAATAAAGTTAGTCATTTTTACTAATTCTAGCAAATAATCCTTTACTTTTGAACTCTGTACTAAACAATTATTTAATTCTCAGAGGTTTATCTCGATAGAAACTACTTATACCACGACAAGGGACAATAGAGCATGAGTAAGTATTCAAACACAGGTGCACTATATCCCTAGAGATTACACTCATACAGTTATATTATGCTTTCTGAGTTATGAAGATTAATAATCATACATACAAATTCAGTATCTGTTATTTTATTTACTTCCTTCTAAGGCCACAGAGACTTTAGCTACCAATTTAGAAAATATGTAAGTGGAGTGGTACTGAAATAGAGAGCAGACATCCCAGTTAACCTAGCGAGGTATACAGTCCTCTGTCCTGCCATTCAATTAAATGACTAGTTATTAATTATTATGTAGTCTATCTTACAAACAATAACTTCAACTACCTATATCTACTGAAACAATCGTGGACTTCAGAGCATGTGTGTAATCATCTCAACACACAGCAATAGATTGGAATCTGCGCAAACATCTCGTTGTTACAATTAGATCATTTAGGACAAAGCGTTTAGTTGTAATTGACGCTTTACTTTTAATGAAACATTCCAATTATAAAGAAATTTATATTTATTAAGAAAATGATCAGTCAGAATTCAGTCGTAAGTAGATATTTTTCAGCGCAGTAGAAAATTTTCGTTTATCTTAGATCAGTGTTAAATTGTATATTTATAGACTACAGTACCAGTGTATATAAACTAATAAAATGTATCATTTAAACTTTGGAGGAACAATTAAAAAACAAGAATGATCTCAGACAGCCCTGTAAACCAAAATACCGCAATTTAATTTTTGCGTCAAAATAAAGGTCAAAATTTAATATCAAATGAATCTATAAGTAAAGAGCGTTAAAAGCGGACATAAACAAAAGACGAATCAGAAACAAGGAGATCAGGGAATCTTCCCAAAATACACAACATACGGACAAAGAGCCAACGCGAGCACTTCCTGAAATACCTATACCTATCAAATATATAAATTACTTTGTACTGATTTATTTCATACAATAAACCAAGAAGTTGTATATCCGTTAGTTTTTATACTGTTTTTAATATATTCTTATGTTAATTACACCATTTAATAGGAATACATTACTTAACGTACGCAGCAAAAGTCTTCATTTTTAATTGATATATGTACCTATATTAAATACCATTGGATTAGTTCCACGTTAGTTTATGCTGTTATTTATTTATACTCTTTATTGTGCTGCCAAAATACATAAAATACAAACAAAACTTATTCTAAAAGAAAAACAGCACAGAAGGCGGCCTTATCACTTAAGAGTGATCTCTTCCAGGCAACCAACTGATAGAAGGATAAATAATAAACTAGAAATAGGAGGTAGGTAGGTAGAAAGTATACGCAAAGATAAATAAATAGTAATGTTATACAAAGATAACAAAAATATTATTAAATAAAGATTATAAATATAATAAACTAAATACTATAAAACAAACACATACATACATGTTACATAATTTATCAGTAAAATTTGTAGGTAATATTGAGCGAACGATTAATTATGACAAAGTTTAGCGGATGTTTGTTAATCAGTCACGCCAGAAATGATGGAGTTGAAATTTTGTAGATAGATTGGCCATCAGACTATCTGAATCGCGATACCAAGACGGAAGCCATTGCGCGTGCGGCGACCTGATTTATATCTTTCACTTCAAAACTTCAGTTTGTAACTTTTATAGTCAAATAGGTAGTTAATAAGACAACATTGTTCATTATTAATTAATTATTCAGAATAATAATTTGCAATCGCACACTTTTCGTACAATGTCTGTCATAGGTAAATTATTGCAAGTACCATAGAAAATACGAATTTAAGAATGTACCTACGTCGCGAATTGAGAATATTATAAAATGGATCAAATCCATACTTAATATTATAAATGCGAAAGTAACACTGTCTGTCTGTCTGTTACTCAATCACACCTAAACTACTGAACCAATTTGCATGAAATTTGGTATGGAGATATTTTGAAACCCGAGAAAGGACATAGGCTACCTTTTATTGCGAAATATGTACCACGGGCGAAGCCGGGGTGGGCCACTAGTATGTAATACATTGAAGATACCTTTTACGATAAAGCTAACACCATGAGTTACTAGGAGGTTGTATTCCAACCGTGTTAATAAATTTGAAAAGGGAATCTATACTAATATTATAAAGCTGAAGAGTTTGTTTGAACGCACTAATCTCAGGAACTACTGGTCCGATTTGAAAAATTCTTTCGGTGTTAGATAGCCCATTTATCGAGGAAGGCTATAAGCTATCTATCATCATTCATCACGCTAAGACCTACAGGAGTGTAGCATTGCGGGTAAAACCGCAGGGCACAGCTAGTAATAAAATACACAAAATTCGAAAAAGAGCTTGCACAATATGCGCAAGCTCATGATTGTTATTTGTTTACATACACATTTAATTTGTCAGTCGTCGGGAATCTAGGACGGATAGCAAATAAATTCAATTATTTAGACAACGAATTTTACTTTATGAATACTATTTTATATTTTTATTTTATGACATTAACTTCACTTTGTTTCGTCACTAACAACTGCAAGCTGTATCAATAAACTTTATTCCAATGTATCATGTAAAATGCATCACAATCCATACTAATATTATTATAAATGCGAAAGTAACTCTGTCTGTCTGTCTGTTACTCAATCACGCCTAAACTACTGAACCAATTTTCATGAAATTTGGTATGGAGATATTTTGATACCCGAGAAAGGACATAGGCTACTTTTTATCCCGGGAAAATGACGCAATCCCGGAAATCCCACGGGAACGGGAACTATGCGGGTTTTTCTTTGACTGCGCGGGGAAGCCGCGGGCGGAAACCTAGTTTACAATAATCTACAATTTCTGAAGATTTCAAGAAACATTTAAATGTACCTTTTTCTTCCATTTCTCTATAAATAAAAATAAATACCTATTCCCCTTGGTCATGGCATCACGTGCGAACAGCTGTACCGATTTAGCGTTACATGTTTACGTAATAATCGTATGAAAAAGAAGAAAAGAAGTATTTATTTTCTTGTCGATTTATATTAGTAAACGATTAGTTGTATGTTTATTATTTCGTCTGTTTCCAAACAAATTAGTACCTACCTACAGAGAACTTTTACATAAAACTACCCCACTTTTTCGTCTAGTTTTATTTTATACCAAAGTATACTACATATATCTACTTATTAAGAGCGTTTTAATAATACGATTTATAAATGAGAATTTTTTTAAGAATAGAAAAGTGATCGAATTTTTCTACTTATGCTCTAAAATGTTCTCATCATAATATGATACTAAAAAATAAAAATGTTCACATATTATTGATATACATAATATTTATTATTTACTCTTTAGATTTACCGCACCGCACGCGCTTGCGCAGTTTAAATTAATAATGAACTATATACCAAAGTAACAATTACAATACACGTTAGATAAACACCACTTGACCCTAGCTATTGACACAAATATATTAAGTAGAACATGCTTATTATTTATTATCACTTTCAATGATCTTATAGCCGTGTTCAGTGCACACGTTGAACATTAGAATAATTATACCATCAAGAAAGTTACATATAAATTGATGAACATGATGCCTTCTTGGTCTTATCACTTAGCTTTGGTATGAAAAATAGATGGTTGTCTGATACCCGATATGCACACAGAATTTAATGAGGATCGGTCAAGACGTTTCGGAGGTGTTTAACTACAAACACACACGATAATTTTGTATATAAGATAATCATTAGGTTGTTTTTGTTTGAATTTGGAAAGAGTTTAAAATTCCTCGTCATAATTCATAAGGAGGTTTGTGTAACATTGACAAAACATCGATTAAAATAAGAGTCTTAAAATAAATAATTAAAAGCGGAGTATGTAATAAAACACCAAAAAACTCACTAAATTGTTTGTATTACGAGCTAGATCTTTACTATTCGGCATCTAAATATAACATGAAACAAATCATAAACAGAGCAGATCATTACAATTACATAACGTGGTTAACAATTATATTATGCTGAAATAATTTTAATTGTATCTTCTTTAATCTTTATTTGCACTGTATTGTGTAATACTAATTACTTAGATAATATATTGGCTTATAAGAATTGAATTCTGAAACCGGTTGAACGATGTAAAAAATTAAGTTCCTCTTCTTTGTACGTAACTATATACCTAAGTGATGAAAAATATACGAAAATGGTATTTCTGATAAAAAAAAATTAATAAATATAGGTAAGCATCTGTTCCTACAAAATTAAGAAAGAAATTAAAATGTACCTCACCTACTTTTGGAAATGGTGAGTGACCCGTGTTCATAATACTTAATAATTTAGCCATTTATGAATTAATTTATAATCTATTTACTTACTAAAAAACCGGCCAAGTGCGAGTCGGGCTCGCGCACAAAGGGTTCCGTAGCAGCAAATATAATAAATTACAGTTAAATCAACCTATCTCAAAAACTATAAGAGATACTTTGATCAAACCAAAAATCGTTGAAAGAGTTAATTAGCATGCATCACCTCTATTTTTTTTTAGAATTTTATACCCCGTAGTTATAAAAATAGAGGGGGGGGGACATACTTTTTACGACTTTGAGAGCTGATATCTCAAAAACCGTTCACTTTAAGAAAAATGTTTTTTAGAAAACTTTATATCATTTTAAAAGACCTTTCCATTGATACCCCACACGGGTATGTACATCGAAAAAAAAAATTTCATCCCTCAGTTACATGTATGGGGGGCCCCACCCCCAATTCTTTTTTTTACTATTTAGTGTCATATTTTTGTAGCGGTTCATACAACACATATTCCCATCAAATTTCATCACTGTAGTACTTATAGTTTCCGAGTAAATCGGCTGTGACAGACGGACAGACGGACAGACGGACAGACGGACATGACGAAACTATAAGGGTTCCGTTTTTGCCATTTTGGCTACGGAACCCTAAAAATGTAAGCATTATAGTGATAAGCAAATACGTAGCTCAAATTTTAACCATAAAACATAAATAACAATACATTTAGGGCCGATTTTTCAATGCTTGGATAAAACTTATTCGTCGAATAATGTATAAAACTATTTAATATATTAGAATACGTTTTTAGCATTTTAAAAACGTATTCTAATTGCATACTTATTTGACAGTTTACGTGACATTTTAATATTATCGTGTAATACTATATTGGACGGATAAGTTTTATCCAAGCATTGAAAAATCGGCCCTTAAAGGGCTCTCAACTCTCAAGTTACTACTCACGCTGACATCTTACGCAAAAATAATGAAATATTGCGTAGGTAAACGTAATTAATTTTATTCTCTCAATTTACCGACCGCTGTTTCCAATATAAATAGAATCATCCAATAAATTATTTACCGCATGTAGAAATTTCCACAAGCAGTTTTACGTTTAAAATATCTCATATAATATTTACTCATTCACTGCTATATCGCTAAAGAATTTTATAAAAGTAACGTTGACGTAATAATTGAGGAAAAACGATCATTAAAAATAGTATCAAACTTAATCAATATAATCACAGACCGCACTATTTAGACTTTTTATTTTGATTTGAATATCAATTAGCATACAATGAGCGAAGCTATTAACAGAGTAGGAAAATAATAAAAAAATAATCAATCCAATTGAAAGTATTACGACACATTATTATTGACGCTTAATATCCTGGAGATTTCTCAGTGATGACGATGATGATGATGCGCCTCCTTAGTCAACTTTGGCTTCAGTAAACTCATTTCATTAAGTAATGGCTGCACGAGCTTATATTGTGTGCTATAGTGACCTTTCTCCGACGAGTACATCAAGCGTAGAGTTAACAGGTACCTACTAGGGCGTACCATCTTAGACCACATCTCAGTTTAAATTCAAGCGACATTATGGTCAAGCGCTTCCCTATTGTCAATAAAAAAAAAAAACTTTAGCCACTCAATTTTTTTCCCACAATACACCTACTTGCAGATTATCACTGACTCCCATGTCATAGGTCGATTAAACGCTAAAAGCTACAATTTGGCTGAACTCCAAAAAAGGCTATTTTCGTAGCGCAGTAGCCCAGTAACACGGTTGAACGAAACCTGAATGATATTGCAACAAATGACCATTTCTTGGAAAGAAAACATTCTGCACCGCTCGATGCACGTATGCCAATTTTTATACAAACCTCGTGAGTACTTATTTCCGGCCCAGATGTATACTTTTTATAAATAAAACAAAGTAATGGCAGCAGACTAAATAAAAATTTTAAAATAGATAACCACTTATAATAATAAACAAGTTGATCTATAAAATTGAAGTAAAACCTTCGAAATTGTCCCTTCCCCGTTTTTTAAGATTGACGTAAAGTATGCTTCTTACTTATAAAACATATTAAAAAATCTGATAATCCATTAAATATTTTTATTATGCCTTCATTTGTGATTGTAACTATATGTTAAAAACCAGATTTGACCGGTTATAAATGGCTACGGAAGCAATTCCGACCTTGACATGCAGACTGTTAAAAATACGTCTCCTACGTCAAGCCCAGCTAACACAGAAATGTATGAGAAATTCAATGATTCATGGACTTTTCCATCTTAATTACAGACAGATGTTTGAGTCCTGAAAATACTAATGTAGCAGCAGATTGACAATTTTATAGTTTAAAACTACCATAGGCTTTAGTTAGTATTATTTGTACCATTTAGCAGTTTAATCAGTTCATAAAAAAATATGATTACTTGACCTTTTTAAAAAGGGTCATAGAAAGGTAATATAATGAGCTATAAACGAGGTAAATCTACTGAATTAATCCGCATTTATCCAGAACACGAATTTTTCATCTCGTGATTTCAACACACCCGCCATTTCTCTAACCTCGTGACTTTCAATAACATCTTCAATGTTATGCCCCGATATATTCGGGCATCCTTGCGTGACTCCAAGACTACGCAATAACCTTGATATCTGAGGTTTATTTCTGGTGCTAACTGGTGTTACACGCACTGGCGCCAAGAGTTATCAAAACACTTTGGGGCGAAAATATTTACTCGGGTAGTTTGGGAACGACTTTAAAGGAAATCTTTAATATACGAGGACAGGATAATTTTATGGAAGATTCAGGATATTTGTTGCAAGCTCAATTTCTAATTATTATCATCAACGCTTGCCAGGTCTCAAATCCTCGATTTATCGATTTGAAGTTAGAAGTCCTCAGTACTGAGCCACCCCAGCCATATATAACACACTGCCAATACGGATTTATAATCCTACCTCTTCTATTTTAGTAACGTAAAGGCTTTGTTCGAAGCGAAGAAGTTATAATATGCAGAAAATGCACTACAGTTTCTTTCGACGAACGAACGCAATGTTTACAAAACAATAAGCACTATTTAGCGACACGCCAAATAACAACTATGGAGTTTCTTGCCGGTTATTCTCCATAGATACTGCTTTCTGAATCGGTGGTAAATGTTACAAATAAAAAAATATGTTATGACGATTCAAAAGTGCTTCTAGAAGAACTCTAATTAAATAAATTAATGTTTGAGTTTTTTTAGCCCTATCATAAATGTATTGTAAAGGTAATGTACAATAAAACCTTTAATTATACAAGTCTTGGTCTAGATTTTCAATGACAAGGTCTAGAAATGATATTAATTATTGCTTTACTTTGACACTCCTAGTGGACATTTTGGCCTCGGTCACTTCCTTTATTCCGTATACGTACTACCGGTTTAGTTTGATTATTTAATTAGGATATATTGTAATTGTGACCTTGTCCTTTCTTACATATTTGCGAATTTGCAATACATTTTTTGCTCGGGAAGAAAACTATTATGGTTTGGAGAAGAAATTGTTTATAATTGTTCTCAATTTTACGGTATATGGTAGGTACGGGTATTTATTTTATAGAAGCAGATAAGTAAATTTCCTAAACAGCTTCAACGTTAAAATACGATATTAATTATGTTTTATCTAAAAACAAGTCGTTGCACTTGCGAGCAATGAGAAAATACCAAAATTACTTAAATTTGAATTACAATGGTATCGTAATTAAAAATTTGATCTCAATATGGTCATTAACACAGGGTCAGGAACCTTATACAGGGCCAATAAAATTGAGGTATCAATGACCGTACATACAAACCGGTCATGAGATTTGCCTTTCTGTCTGTATGCACTTAGCCGTCAAAGTTGTGTAGACGGACCATTACCTATGTTTTTGGTTTATTGCGTATGGACTATAGAGAGTCGTTTTTTATGTATCTTTACTATTATTGGGTTTTGTAGCGATTTTAAATAGGGTCAAATGAAGGGCTTTTATTGGCTATGAAAGTAAATAGAATATCTACGCAAAGGCGACTTTAAGGATATTACAAGAAATTGCAGAAATATATTTATGCAATTACTATACATACTCATATTTTAACTTAAGTTTTTTCCTGCGGGGTAAACCATAATATCGAAAGTATCAAGTGCCTTCCGCAGTATTTAGCTTTCTGTAAATTTGAGAATTGAGAATAATAGTACATGTAAAGTTTTATTTTATTAAATGGAAAACATACACAACAATTCTACATACACAAAGATTGAATAGACGCATCTGTAAGAAACTGTTCCCAACGCATTACATAATAAAACAAATTGAGGGTATATGGAAAACAACGTAGTATTGTTTTATTACAATGGCTAAGATGTTTGTAAATTGATATGAATTTTGTATTTATATAGATATTGTTTAGATTAATAAAGTACGTATTAAATCGACAAGTGAATCACGAATGTTTAGTTTTTAACCAAAATGGAAGTCGAATAATAAAAAATATTATTAAAATCAATGAATATCGAGCTTTATGGTCTCCTAATTCCTATTGACTTTTCAACAATGGTGCAATATACATATATTAAAATAATAATTCGTACAATATCTATGCTCAATATCAATATCCGTTGAGCGCTCTATACAGAATAGATAACTCACTTCATTTAAATCGCGTAATTTAAAAAGCACCTATTAAAATCCGTATGCACCTTAACAATATTTTCAACTCAAGTAAAACATTTTTCTAGTTTATCAACAAGAGAAGGAGATAAACAACAATTTATCCTCTACGGATACCACAAATGACAGGCATGAAGTTCTTGCATTACATGCTATGCATTGTCGTAATTTGTATTTAAAACAAAGGTTTCTCATTTATCAATTTCAATGGTATTCTTTGTTGTAAAATCTTGAGAAAAGGGATAATTAGTTAATTATCATAAACTTAGTATTAAGAACGCCTTTGTTGAGATTCCGTTAATTTACGATGAAGGTAATTAACTCCATATACCTACTGTAGACCGCCTCCTTGGTACAGTGTTTGACGCGTGAGCGTAGAACCGGGAGGTCCTGGGTTCGATTCCCGGTGGAGACGAAGAAAAAAAATGTCTCGGTCTGGCAGGACATAGAAGGCTGATCACCTTCTTGTCCCTAAAGAAAATCGATCAGTGAAACAGATGTATAATGCATCTGCCCCTTACCGTGGGGTAAGGTAAGTAGGGGACATGGGACTTCACCTACCTACTGAGAAAATTACATGAAAGTGCGGTATACAATACACATCATTAATATGTAATACTTAAATTACTTTTGTAAAAACAACTTAACAGGAAATCTTTTGGGGTACTACTTCGATGAATTCTTGTTAAGAATTATTTTAGCCATAATTTTAAAATATTATGCCCCCATCTTTAATTTTGAATAGCAGTAAGACATAGCTAAATACAGGAGATGACTGAATAAATTGCAATAAAACTAAGATACTCTAGGAACTCAGAACCTCCATTAATTTGAGGACATCGGTTATGAACAAAAACATGTCTGATGTCATAACATCCTAATAAGTAATATTGAATGATTCACGCGTTAACACCAAGAACATATTATTGCTATTTGATCTGCTTTTGTCATTGGTTTGTGGTTTTCTATTCTATTTATTATAATACAAACTGTGCCCCGCGGTTTTACCCGCATTGCTCCGTTCCTTTAATCCTTTGGTCTTAGTGTGATGATATTATATAGCCTTCCTCGATAAATGGATTATACAATGAAATAATTTTTCAAATCGGGCCCGGGTTTGATTGCATGGTGATCCCCGAGCAAGCAAACAAACAAACAAACCTTCAGCTTCATAATATAAGTATAGTAATTTAAAACATTGCATGATAATATTACTGTTATTTGTCGCTAAAATACCATCTTAATGGAATGGCATTTGCAGGACGATTAGTTTGCAGAAAACATTGCAATTTTACCCGACTGCGCGAGAAGAAACAATAAACACACTCATGATGAAATAGGTAATTGCGCTTTCCTTATGAAGCACCAATTGAACTTACTTAATTCTACCTTTACATTTACATAATAAAATCCATCCACAAATCAATTCAATCAAACAGTCGAAACAAACCAAATTTTTGCTATTATGCAATCCCCATACAACCGCGAATAGAATGCTCCATAAACAAAAACCGACTGGCCGACATCTATTCCTGTCTATGGGCTACTGCGATCAAAATATGTAGTTTGATACTTGACGCACACCACGCCCCCTGCCGTCGAGGGTCAGCCTGCAAACGTCATCGTTACGTAAAACAACGTTTCCTTGGACTTTGCATTTAAATTTATTAGTTTTCACGTTCACTGACTACCTAGTTGATTTTATAGCGATCGGGTAGGAAATACTTTTATATACCTACGTACGTGTGATTATTTGAATGCGAGCCAAATGTTGAATTTATTGAAATTGTTTTTATCTGAATTCTATTTTACGGTGTTTTAAAAATATATTTATAGGTAGCTATTTAAAGAACCTCTTTTGAAAACATTTAACAAACTCAAGGAATATCATAAGTGTAAACGTGTAGATAACTTATAATAAAAGACAATTTGCATAATTTAAAGGAATATATTATAAAAAGGTACTTATAAAACAAAAGAAATGGTATTAATTTAAACAATTATAATTTTAGTTCGTTGAACCTACCAATAAAATTATTTAAATAAGCACGTTGTCTCGATTAATTACCTATCTTTTTAGGTTAACGAATTCTTTTATTAAATATTTGGTGCCAAAGGCCATTATCGACAACTATTCCGTCCTAAATAGACATTAAGATACAAATAAAGTTTAGTTTTGAATATTTATGACTTGTTACCTATACACAATACAATCATTCACACATCAGAATAAAAATGTGTCCTGTGTGAAGTAGCAATTTTTAAAAAACATGATAACTAGATTAAATTAGAAGAACGGTGGTATTTAAAAAAACCTTAATGCTAATCAGCTAATCATGTATTCAGTGTTTAAAGAGGAATTAAAGGCCGAGATAACGAAGCTTAAAACGTCAAACTAGTATTTACACCACGTCAGAAGAGACAGTAAATTTCGAAACTGAAGCAAACATAATTATCTGACTTATGACTTGCTATGTGCAATAGCCAGTGTAAATCTGTCATTGTAATTACTTTGGAGGAAAACATCATAATATAATGTTGTACAAACAGCTTCACTTAATCCTGGTTTAGAATAAAAAAAAAACAAACATAACATAAACCTGCAGAAGAATAAACGAAATCTAGATTTCGAACAGATATCTTAATATATATAAATCTCGTGTCACAATGTTTGTCCTCACTGGACTCCTAAACCACTTAACCGATTATAATAAAATTCGCACACCATGTGCAGTTCGATCCAACTTGAGAGATAGGATAGTTTAAACATGTAGGTACCACGGGCGAAGCCGGGGCGGACCGCTAGTAGAATTATAAAAACATGCAAACATACAGAGTACAAAAAATAAGTACTTGGATAAACGATCGGTTTTGATGAATCGCGAAGCCAACAAAGTAAATCCAGTCTACGACAAAATACAATATGTATGCGAGGTTCGATAAACTGTATTGATTTTGGTGACCGTTCAGCGACCACGGATTATTTAAATTTTTGAATTCTTTAATATCAATCGTAAAGTTGTTTAAGGTTATTTTCAAGACGAAAAATCTTATGGAATGTAATTTATACATAACTTTCGAAACGGTCAATGACGTAAATTACGTCTTTTGGTTTAATAATTACTAGCTTTCCGACCCGCGTTGCTTCGCCCGCCTTTTCTAAGAAAAACCCGCATAGTTCCCGTTCCCGTGGGATTTTCGGGATAAAACCTATCCTATGTGATAATCCAAGTTACCCTCTTTATGTGTGCTAAATTTCATTGTAATCGGTTCAGTAGTATTTGCATGAAAGATTAACAAACATACACACCTACAAAATTACACATACATCCATCCTCACAAACTTTCGCATTTATAATATGAGTAGGATATTATGTTGGTTTTCGTTCAAAATGTAGAAAATTTCAAAATAATTATTATCAAGGTTTCAGAAAAAGAGCTATCGTCAAGGCAGATAGGACGATGACAAAATTTTTATGATCATAACGTGAAATAAATTGTCACGACTGAAAATCTCATCATCAATGTTAACCTCAAGTGCAAATAAAATTATTCAATATGCCAATTGAAACGTGTCGCACTCATTTTGAAATCAAATCACTCAGATAGTTTTGCAACTAGACTAATTGCATCATGTTTAAAAAAGTTATATAGTACTCCTTCAAATCGAACATAAAAGATCATCACAACATGACAATCGTAAGAAAAATTCTGAAAAATGTAAGACAAAGACAATCATATCAATACGCAGCTCTGAGAATCGGAGAACAATTGAACTGTTACAAGTATCAACACATTGCAATCGCAGTATTCTGTATTGCAGATCGAATTGCATTATGATGATATAATATAGTACTTTTGTTTCTAGTACGAGTTTTTCGAGTTTGCATAAATGTTTTTGTTATAGTTTAAATTACACTTGTGAAGGCTATGTTTCATACACCCCTGTAATACGATCCAAAAGGATTTATATATTTAGACCAACAAATAATGCCCCTTTCCTATCAACTGCGAACATATTTCCTGATCTATTTATTACTTTAATCGATTTCAGTCTCAACACTGGCAGTTACGTTTCCATATTAATTAACCTTAAAGACAATGAAAAAGAGTTTTACATTAAAATATTCCTTTAAAAGTTAGAAAAGTATCACGATGACGTCACGAGGGTCGCAGGTAAACGATTGTATTCAAATGCCGCACGTGTTAAATGGTAGATGCTAAGAAGTTTTGGGAATTGTTTGTCCAATAATTTAGTTATTTTTAAGGCCGTAAAGCGAACTCTATAAAGCATGTAGTTAAGTATTAGATACCATACCCACTGTATGATAGATTGGTACATGATCATCAGCCCATATACGTTCCCACAGCTGGGACACGGGCCTCCAATGAGGATACAGGCAGTAATCCACCACGCTGACCTGGTGCGGGTTGGCGGATGTCACATGTCGTCGAACTTTTGATCCTTCGACATGTCGGTTTCCTCACGATGTTTTTCTTCACCGCTCAAGCTGATATCAACACGCGCAGACAATCTATTTAGATTCTAAATATAGCATTGTGCGTGATGGTCATATAGGACAGTAAAGTGGGTTTTTTGTAGATTTCTGTATGATAAGCTAAATGTGTAACGGAAGTTTTGCAAAGTTAGACGGAATGGAAGATTACGAGGAGGAAAATACGTTGTTTTAAATGGGTTTAGAACTAAGGCACACGACGAAGTTTTGGCTCAAAACATGTCATAAATCATAGCATAAAAAGGTGTTAATGTTGTAAAGCAGAAGCAAATTGTTGCCTTGTTTCATCAATAGATGAACGACAAAATGTAATAAGGTCTATAATATAATTAATGCACTAAATTTAAAGTTTGTTTTATTGACCTTGCGAAATAGAAGCGCATATCAATGGAGACTCATTTATTCTTGATAAGTGTCACTAATTGGCTGATTATTTTTATTAGTCAAAAATAACCTCTCACCCCGCACGAAAACGTGTCACGTGTATACCGTAGTGCAGCTATATAAATGCTTAATTTGTAAACGTATTTGCAACTAATTTTAAAATAACATATAGTTTTAGTATCAATTTGAAATATTCTATGGGATGTCTGGGCCAGCTATGTGTAGGAGAAACTACCTACTGAAGCTGCTATTTAGTTTGGTCCTCGTCAAAAGAAAACCACTCAAAAATGTTCCTTTATATGACACTATTCCTGTTTATAACTACCCCGAAGTTCTATTGTAACATTGCTTTATAATCGTGCCCAAGTAAAAAACATAAGTAACATATGTAAGTATGTAGTTTTGACCAGTGTGGACACTGAAAAGTGTGACCGAACCGTAACGAATGAATGGAAGGAGGAAATACAGTTCCTCTCATTAGTAAAATCCACATAAACGCCAACATAGACCTATATCTCTGAGCTATCCAATACATATTTAAGAAATATTGAATAAAATTGCACGTTAATTGTTTATTAAGCTATAAGAGGACTATGGCTTCCTGGCGTGAATTACGTCAATGCGTACATTACGTACATTTACGTAATACATTGACAATAAATTCTCATTGAATCGATGTTTATGATGCCTTTAATAACAGCTGTTTCAAGGACTGTGCGCCCAGTATGTATATCAAATGGTAGGAGCAAAGTCTAAACGGTCTAATGTTTTTGTTGAAATAATCTGTCCATGTTAATTGTATTGTAAATAAATAAATTGTTTAATTGTTTGTTTAATTGTGTTTGAATTAATAAAGGTGGGGCTATACAAATGCCTGTTTCTTTCGATTAATGTAATGTATAGCAGTATAACACGGTTGTTCTGGTTAATAAAAAAATGCGGAAAATACGTGAGAAAACAAGCTTATTGTGTGTTAATCTGCCCTGTGATGGCATGGTAGATTATAGTGCAAAGAATTACCCAAAAAATGTGGCATATCTAGTGTCTAGTCATATTTCTTTTTAAACCATCTTCCTAACTAATCAATATTTAAAACCGTCTCTGGTTCCGTCATTAACTCTAACACAGATTAAATAAAAACCTTTTAAAATCCTTTTTTTAAAGTTAACTATGATATATATGAATTTGTATCAAAGAATACTTTATGATTGGAAAAGCAATTTATAACTGTAAATAATCACATAATGTTAGGTTAAATGTACAAGTTATACGGTAGTATCACCATAACCTTGTCATAAAATCCCATTGTTTATTACCAATGAACATCAAAACATCATTATGTTTTTAAATTCAGTTTTTTTTGCTATGAGCAATTTTAGATAAGGGATTGTTCACGTATTAAGTTTCACAATTTTTGAAGGTTTTGGACCCCCCTCCCTCCCTTATAAGTTGTAACGCACCGTAATATTTTACTGTACCCCAGTAACGCATCGTAATAGGCCATCCACACGTCTGCCGAACAACGTGACAAACAAAGAACACATAGGGACGGCGCTATACAGAGAAGCGAGAAGGAAATAAGTACATCTCTTTTCTTCGTATAGTGCTGTCCTTATGTGTTCGTTGTTTGTCACATTGTTCCGCAGACGTGTGGACGGCCTATAACGTTTTACGAGACCCCCCTCCCCCCAAATTGCGTTATGTAATACTTGAACGCCCCCTAAACATAACGTTCTTGTTTTTTAATATGAGTATTAAAGTTTTTGATGGACATTCACTTATTTAGTTGTAATAATAACAATTTAAAATTAGTAAAAAATCTGTATGTTTATGAAAAACATTTGCCGGAATGGCATGTACAAATCACTACATAGCATAAAACAAAGTCACTTTCTCTGTCCCTATGTATGCTTAAATCTTTAAATCTTTAAAACTACAGAACAGATTATGATGCATTTTTTATAGATCA
Source organism: Colias eurytheme (assembly GCA_907164685.1). Taxonomy (NCBI): domain Eukaryota; kingdom Metazoa; phylum Arthropoda; class Insecta; order Lepidoptera; family Pieridae; genus Colias; species Colias eurytheme. Next base: position 20,639 of record CAJQZN010041273.1, read on the forward strand.
AGTGAATCAAGAGGAATGTTTTAGTATATAACTTATTAGGTTTTAGACAAAATGTGCGAAGCCACAGGCGGAAAGCTAGATAAATATATAACATGTTGTTTATAGAATGGCTATTGATTCTATGACCGCCTCCTTGGTACAGTGCTTGACGCGTGAGCGTAACACCGAGGGGTTCTTGGTTCGATACTCGGTGGAGACGAAGAAAAAAAAACTGTCTCGGTCTGGCAGGACACAGGAGGCTGATCACCTACTTGTCCCTAAAAGAAAATCGATCAGTGAAACAGATGTATCTAAAGGTTTAAATGAAAGCAAAATAGTAGTCGGAATACCAACATATGGCCACAGTTTTAGTTTAGTTAATAAAAATAATGCTGACATTGGCAGCCCTGCCGCAGGGTTTGGCAGCCTTGGGAATTTGGGGTTTGTGAACTATCCAGATATCTGTCGATTCATAAGGAATAATAATGTTACCATCAAGGAGTTCAAAATTCAAAGTTTCTACTTACCATCTGCCCCTTACCCCACTAGGGGACATGGGACTTCACTTTTTTCACTTTTTATAGAATGGCTAATCCTTCTAGAAGTTTAAAGTTATCTTACAACTTCTTATTCAAGTAAACACAAACATTACTTGAAGTATGCACTATGTACATTGTCATTATATTAACCAGTTTTAATTGTTTATACTCAGCATGCTAATGGGAAAAATATTATTGTTTTGCTATGTTTTACAACTTAGTGTATGTGTGATGTAAAATTATAATTTATTAATTAAAAATTATTTGCCTTTTCAATTGATTTTTCTTGAAAAAGTTGGTTTTTCTAAATATTTGTAAATGAATGTTGCATATACATAGTTGGTCAAGACATTATACTATCAAATTGTGTTGCCGAGGTAGTGTGTAGTGAGAAGCACCAAATTTACTATTATTGAATAGAATTTGATTAATATTCATAAAATAATTCATTGCTATTATGTATATATTCTTCATTGCTAAAGCTACTTTCAAATTAGTATAGTAATAATAACATCTTGATAACTGAATCATAGTTTCGATGTTGTTTACATTACTTACACTTGATATGAAGTTCAACTTCTGTCTAAAACATAGTAGCTTTTTAATTTAAAGTTAAATTTGGTTAAAAGATTGTTATTATGAGTAATTATTTTAAATAATAAGATCTGTATGTATATATAAAGATTCTGTTTATTATACGAAACTTTAAAAGTTTGTTCTTATAAGTATAGGTTATGTTTACAAAATTTATGGAAAGCAGAAACCAGCATTTGATATTAAAAAGTGCTAAATAGAATACAAATAACATATTTATGATCATTTCATTTAGATTTACGTAAATTATATCATAAAATAAGAGATAAATGTATATTATTGTAGGACTTACCTTCGGTATCTGATTTGTTCTCCTGTTCAGTCATTTTGGTGTACACTGTAACTTAAACATGAACAGAACTTTAATGTTTAAGAAATAATTAAGGTTTTATCACTAGATTTGTTGTATTTAAAAGAATATCGTGTATAAACACAATGTTTTCGTACGCTTTAGCCGAGCCAATTATCTACTGTCAATCAGTAATTAGTCAGTCAATGTCATGGCCGTCAAATGACAATAATAATTGACAAATTGTTTGACAGATAACATACTTCTTACCATATAGCATCGGTAACGTCCATGATAATGTTGATGATTCTTTTAATAAAATTGAAGCTTTTCTAAATTGAAGGAAATATTTTCAAGAATACGAGTTATAAACCGGTTTTAAATGCAATGCAATGTTTTAATAAGAATTGAAATTGAGAGACTCACATTTGAATTTGATTTGATAATTGCCACGATTTTTATTAACCATAGTGTAATTATCTTTGTCATATGAATGGCGCTAAAAGTCACAATTTAAAATTCTTATTTTATTAATTTTGTGCGTTTTAAGTTAGCTTCCTTCATATCAATAAAAGAATATTTCTGTTTGCAGATATACTGGAGAATGTGGTAGAAGAAAGAAGAAATAACGGAACTTTAGTAAATATTCCAAAATGTCTAACGCCGTTGAAAATGGTATTGGCGATGAAGCTCGGTGCGTTTGAATCATTTTAATTCTATATTATTATTTTTTATATGTTTATCAAATTGATATTAATCGTGTTCTTTTTTCGTTTACAGTGGGAATACATATTATTTCTCAAAGGGCAGAAGAAGTGCATCCCTATGGCAAAGAATTAGTTTATTTGTATCAATATATTGGAAGGCTCTAATAGTAGTCTTCACTCCTATAATTTTACTACCAATACCAATCTTAAACGCTGGATCCGAATCAGCAAACGTAAGCTTACAACTTCCATCAACAATTTATTACATTTAACCCTGCCAAATAGCCAAATAGCCAATAAGTATTTATTGGAATGTAGCAATAATATCGGAATTTTATACTTTAGTTTCTCAATTAATAATTTGCTTTTTTTACACCGATATATAAACATTACTTATATTTGGATGTCTGTGTTTTTTTATATTAAGTTGTTGACCAATTCAAATGAACTTAACAATAAGCTATGAAAACAGCTCCTTGAATTAAATGAACAAGCTTTTTTTTAATTAGAGATTAAAAAAAAGCTTGTTCATCCCTATCTATTAAATTCCAGGCCTTCAAATGCATGTACGTAGTGCTCATAATGGCCACCTACTGGGTCTTAGAACTGCTCCCCCTCCCAGTGACCTCCATGTTACCCATCGTGCTCTTTCCCACCCTGGGCATCCTGGACTCAGATAAAACCTGTGCTGCGTACATGAAAGAGACGAACATGATGTTCATGGGTGGGCTTATGATTGCTGCTGGAGTTCAGCACTCGAAACTGCCTAAACGGGTGGCCTTGTGGACTGTGCAAGTGGTCGGATGCTCGCATAGAAGGTGGGCTATAAATTATAATGCATTTTAATTGAAGATGCTGGGCTTATGCAGCAAGTGTTTTTTTTTTTCGTAGCAGCTCAGATTTAAGATCGTGATTCAAATAAGTCGTAATGTTATAAGATACGAGATATTGTTACCTTCTCATTATTTTTATCAGACTAGTCTACTAGAAGACTAGTTTAATCATACTGCAGTCATTATTTGTTTTAAGGCTGTTACATGCGCTAATAACCTTGAGCATACTTGACGGATCTCAAACCTCTCCCGCTGCACCTTCTTTTTTCCTCGCATTTTGTATTTAAAAAGATACTAATCAGTGAAACAAAATATCCTCGTCAGGGACTGTTGTGTAACTGATAATTCATTAAACATAAAATTTTCAGAGCTCTAAGTCAGCAGGTTACGAAGTTTATAGAGTATTTGCGGAAAAATCGATGACCACGGCACATTTTTTTTCTAGAAACCTATTAACTTTGGAAAAAAGTCCTCGCGAGCGATTAAAGATCAAAGACCATCCTATTTTATATATTTTTTTCGGTATTGTGCTTTATGTTGTACCAGAGTTTATAGAGGTTGAACATAGTCGAAATTGCCGGGTAACGCCTTAAGAGGCAAGAGTATAGAGCTTTATTTGATTACCGTTTTTAATAGCTTTTTGCGTATGCTATTAATAAATACGAACCATACCTTTTATGTATCAGATATGAAGCTAAATATACAAGAATCTCACTGTGTTATAAATTTTTAATATTTTCACATACAAATTGTATTTGGTTACAGGTTAAACCTCGGGCTTACCTTTGTGACGATGTTCATATCGATGTGGGTGTCCAACGCGGCTGCCACCACCATGATGGTGCCAATCGTGGAAGCCATTTTGGAAGTTTTTGAACAGGTAATTTTGTTTAAAAATACTTTATGGATTATTTACATTGAAATTGGGAAAGGTATTTTTGGCTATTCTTATCTCACGAATGTTTGAACTTTTTCTCTCTTTGTTAAGGTCATGCATTTGGAACACTTCCAAAATTATTATTATAATACAGTTCTGTACTTCTTTAAAAAAATACATAATTCATTTGGTCCATTTTTTAATTTTTATGTATTTAAATCAAAATTTTTACCAATAAAAAGCAGCATTATTGGTAATGATATCATTCTTTATATAATTTAAATAATAATTACTATAATATTATTTTGTCTTTTTCAGCAAGGATTAGGAGACGTTTACATAAACAAGAAGAAAGCTCTCCCCGAAAATGGGAAGGACGTAAAACCTGCTCAAGACAAAAATGGCGAAGAAGAGTGAGTATTCTTTATTGATCGCAATATAAAATAGAAAATGGAGCCTTTGTAATGTTGTTCTTTACAAATTTTAACAAGCAAGATAAAATAACAAGGAGTTGTAGGACTATAGGTTTTAATTGAAAAGTACTGTCTGTGTTGGATTATCCAATTATTGAGAATTTAAAGTCATCAACCAATAGAAGAACAGCGATGGCAAAAAGTTGCAGAAACGGGGAAAAACCTTTCTAAGAGTACATAAACGCATTTCGCGTTCTTAGCTAATACATTTTAATTCTTCAAATAAATGCGGAAGAAGCAATAGGACAAAGCTAGTTATTAAAAAAGACGGGTTGCACTGGGGGAGTGCCGGCAGAAGTGAAAACTTGATTAATAACGTTGAGCATGTTTGATATTTTGGAATGGTATCCGTCTTACGCTTTTTCGATCAGCCCCCCTAGTCAAGTGGCTTTCTGTTAGCGTAGCGTTCAATAGAATAGACTACGAATGTATGAGATTGACGTAGGCTGTAGATAAACGTATGAGTATCTACAGCTTACGTCAATCTCATACATTCGTAGTCTATTCTATTGAACGCTACGCTAACAGAAAGCCACTTGACTAGGGGGGCAGGTCACTCGTCCTGACGCGAGTTTAACATTTTATACCCATTACAGAAAAAGTGCTCAACGCCGCTAAAGAAGTTTTCACTTCAATAATTTATTTTCCAGGTCTCCAATACCAAGTGACATTACAGTATGCTACTATCTGAGTATCGCCTACGCATCAACACTAGGCGGTTGCGGTACTCTCGTGGGAACGGCTACTAACTCCGCTTTCAAAGGCATCTTTGATTCGTATGTATTTTTCTATTTATTTTTGAGTGAAACTTCTTTAGGCGCGATGAGAGTAAAATCGTCACGTCACGTCATGGAAATACCGTCACGTCATTGAGAAAGGCGACGATTTTGGTATCTTTGAATTTTGTCAAAGAAGTTTGACTTCTGATATGTGTTCTCGGCATACACCTCTTTTTTATTTGGAATCACGAACTACTGATGCTTAGATGTCGTTTTAAAAAATTTGAAAACAAAAACTTATGACCATATTTTGATACTTAGTACTTACACATACTAGTCTTGCGTGTACGCATATGTCGCAACTCGCAAGTTGTCTATGATCATTGATCAGTTAATTTTGACAAAATGTTGAGTGTTGCCATTAAAAAATTCTTAATAATAGCGTTTTCCAATGATTCAAATTTCGAAATTAAGTATGTTATTTTTTTAACAATACTTTAAATTGAATTTTCTACTCGTTGAAACTATTTACGAATTAAAAAGATAGAAATAAATATGTATTTGACTCCACAAAACAAAAATATACAAATGAAAAATATATTACATGTAAGTTTTATACTTTTTCTTCCATTTATTTGATTATCACTATCACTACATAGTATAAAACAGTCGCTTTCTCTGTCCCTATGTCCCTTTGTATGCTTAAATCTTTAAAACTACGCAACGGATTTTGATGCGGTTTTTTTTAATAGATATAGTGATTCAAGAGGAAGGTTTTCGTATATAATTTATTAGGTTTTAGAAGCCGCGGGCGATAAGCTAGTTTATTTATAAATTGAATAAATTATTTTTCCAGCGAGTTCCCGGAGATATCAGGCGCGGTGGATTTCTTTTGGTTCATGGCGTACAGTATGCCGCCCATGTTGCTCATGCAGTTACTTGTGTGGATCTCCCTACAAGTAACTTTTATGGGCCTCTTCAGGTATTACATCTTTACTATAAATAAAATTGGACTGTCTGTTTGTAATATTAAAATAACTGCCTTTTTCTAAAACCATATGGATGTATATATGGTACTCATACCAAAATAGTTATTTAAAAAATAAATTCTGTCTCTGTTTGTTCCGGCTAATATCTGAAACGGCGGGACTGATTTTGAGGGAATTTCACTGACTTTCACTGACTTATGTGCTGCATAAGCTCATGTAGTAAGGAGTAACTTTAGCTATTTTTAAATATTGATATTTCCACGTTAGGATTAAAAGATAATCTAATTTACACGTGAAACCGCGGGACGAAGCTAGTTTACACTACTTAATATTATAAAAAGGAAAGATTTAATTATTTGTTTGTTTGAACTGTATAGGCTTCGAAAGTACTGGACCGATTTTAATGATTTTTTAACCATTAGAAAACTAACTAGAAATTCTTATTACCTAGTATTTTTCCAATATATGTATTTAATAATGGATTTAATTTATTTTCCAGACCAAACAGTGAAGCTGCCAAAAAAGTGAATGCCGCATCAACAGGCTCAGAGAACACCATGAGAGTGATTAAAGACCAATACAAGGGTTTGGGACCTGTCACCTTCCATGAAAAGGTATAGCATTTCATCCTAATATTATTATAAAGGCGAAAGTTTGTAAGTATGGATGTATGGATGTTTGTTACTCTTTCACGTAAAAACTACAAAACCGATTGCAATAAAATTTAGCATACATATAGAGGGTAACTTGGATTAACACATAGGATAGGTTTTATCCCGGAAATCCCACGGGAACGGGAACTATGCGGGTTTTTCTTTGAAAACGCGGGCGAAGCCGCGGGCGGAAAGCTAGTATCTGTATATATGATACTAGCTTTCCAAAGCTAAGCCCCCATTGTTTAAAACTTATTAAATTATATCCTAAAACCTTCCTCTTGAATCAATCTATCTATTTAAAAAACCCATCAAAATCTGTTGGGTAATTTTAAAAGATCTGACAGTCACACAGTTCGCGGAAAGTGACTTTGTTTTAAACTATGTAGTGATAGTGATAAGTAAAAAATAAAAAAAGACGTGTGTCACTCGGGGACTGCCGCGGTAAAGCTATTGCATGCTATGCCTTCAAGCCACACCTCCGTGCCCGTCGGAGTGGGGAGCGTGAGGTTTTTTCGTTACGGAATTTCTGGATTCGGTCCCCGCGCTCAAGGCCCGCGATAGAAGCTATGCAGTAGCTTAACAGAAATTAAAATTAAAGTTTGAAGTATACATTGATATATGAAAGAAAGAAGCTTGAAACGTAGCAGTTAATTTAGCAAAAAAAAGAAAGTTAATTAAATGAAACACTATCATTTTTTATTCAACTTTGCAAAACAGTGATGATGAAGATTTTAACCAAATAATTTAGTTTTTACTCCTCTATTTTTATAGCTAGCTCTTAAATTAAGACTAGTTTTCATGAAAGAAACAGTATTTTAAACAAAATGTATTTAATTGTATAATATTTATGTCAAATAAATTTAAATAAATTTAAAATTTAAATTATAAATATTTATTCCAGTCGTCAGGAATGCTGTTCATCTTGGCAGTGTTCCTGTACATCTTCAGGAAGCCCGGCTTCATGCCTGGATGGGCTGATGTCATCACCACTATGTAAGAAGAAAGATAGTCTACACTAATATTATAATGAGGAAAACTTTGTCTGTTTGATTGTAATGAATAGGCTCATAGACTACTGGACCGATTTTAAAAATTCTTTCACCATTCGAAAGCTACATTATCCACAAGTAATATAGGCTATATATCATCATGCTAAGACCAACGGGAGCGGAGTAATGCGGGTGAAACCGCGCGGCACAGCTAGTTATCTATAATATTTGCTGGCTCTAGTTTTTGATAGATAAAAGTTATGTCATCTCAGCGACCATCGTTGTCTATTTCTCTTTTACACATTAAAAAATACAAGTGAAAAATATATATTTTAAATAAAAAACAAAATTTCCAGGAAAGTGAAAGACGGCGTGGTATCGATTCTCATTGTGATACTGATGTTCGTGCTACCGATGTCTATGGACTTCATCAAATTCTTCTCGTCGTCTTCTTCTTGTAAGTATAATTTATTTATTTATTTATTTAGGACAACTTACAAAACATACACCATTACATGATTACAGATATAGAAGATACAAATATATAGCCGAGTGTTGTTTTAATTACAAGTTGCCACGGCTTGTTAACAGACAATAAAAAAATATACGATTTATTATATAAAATGACTATTTTGATTATAAACAATATAAATCTATAAAAATACTAGCGGTCCGGCCCGGCTTCGCCCGTGGTACATATGAAAAATAGATGTTGGCCGATTCTCAGACTTACCCGATATGCACAGAAAATTTCATGAGAATCGGTCCACCCGTTTCGGAGGAGTATGCAGACTAACATTGTGACACGAGAATTTTATATATAAGAAGATATATATGAACTTATTGAGTTTTGTAAGAATTGAGGGTAGTAAGAACAATTTTGATATGTGATTTAATGATTTATTTTTATGGTTGTAATTTCAAATTCAAATTCAAATGATTTTCATGTCATATATTATAACTAGCTTACCGCCCGCGGCTTCGCCCGCGGCTTCGCCCGCTTTGTCTAAAACCTAATAAATTATATACTAAAATCTTCCTCTTGAATCACTCTATCTATTAAAAAAAACCGGATCTAAATCCGTTGCGTAGTTTTAAAGATTTAAACATACAAGGGGACATAGGGACAGAAAAAGCGACTTTGTTTTATACTATGTAGTGATGTGACGTCATGCGATGTGATGCGATGTGAAAATAAGTTATACCTGTATAGTATTTATAACATTTATTTATTTCAGATGAAGAATTGGTGCAATCCAAACCGTCTCCCAGTATTGTCACGTGGAACATTTTGAAGGAAAAAATCCCGTGGGGATTGCTTTTTTTACTTGGTAAGTTACTTGAAAAATAATGCTAATTAATTGAGAAAGTGGTCTTTTTTAACGCACTTTTTGCTTCACCTGTATGTTTGTATGTACCCAACTCTTTTATAATCGATTTTGACCCACTTTAAATAGATAGTTAGTCCAAACTTTGTACACTTATCAAGGATTGGTACAATAATTTCATGAGAGCAAGCGTGTTTTTGAAGTGAAATTTCTTTAGGCGCGTTGAGAGTAAAATTTCTAGGTCGCATCATGGAAATACCGTCACGTCATGCAGTAAGGCGACGATTTTGGTATCTTTGAAATTTGAATCTTGCCAAGGAAGTTTCACTTCTGTCACTTGTGCTCGGCACACACGCTTTTTTTGTATTTTTTAAGCTATTGCATAGCTTCTATCGCGGGCCTTGAGCGCGGGGACCGAATCCAGAAATTCCGTAACGAAAAAACCTCACGCTCCCCACTCCGACGGGCGCGGAGGTGTGGCATGCAATAGCTTTACCGCGGCAGTCCCCGAGTGACACACGTCGTTTTTTTTAACTATATTAATTAATATTTAATCTTCCAGGTGGTGGCTTCGCACTAGCCGAAGGCAGCAAGGCCACAGGTTTATCATCGATGATCGGAACATCCCTGACGGGTCTACATGGTCTCCACCCGGCGCTCGTGCTGCTGGTGGTGGTGCTGGTGACGCAGTTCATCACCGAGTTCACCTCCAACGTGGCTATTGCCAACCTGATCCTGCCAGTGTTGGCCAACATGGTGAGTCAGAATACTGGTCTATCAATGGCATCTCGGAACTCAAACATTTATTTATTAATTAAACTTCTTCTAGAAGCACTTTTGAATCGTCAAAACATTTTTTAACATTTATTTTTGGAAAACAGTATCTATGGAGAAGATATTATAATGGACAACGTATTGACGAAGTTACTGAAACGGTATTTTTAGGTATCACATTAGACAACCACTTAAATTGGAAAGCTCACACGGATTCTGTTTGTACCCGTGTAAATAAGTTTGTATTTGCCCTCAGAAGAATTAAACAGATTATTGATGAGAGAGCGGCAATCATTGCATATCATGGTTATGTTTCATCGTTGCTTCGGTATGGTCTTATTTTATGGGGCAACTCTACAAACGTAAAAAAAGTCTTTATAGCTCAGAAAAGGTGTGTCAGAGCAATATGTGGAGTAGGGCCCTTAGAAAGTTGTCGAGACTTATTTAAGCGACTCGGACTTTTAACACTTACTTCTTTATACATCTTGGAGGTTGGAATATTTGTAAAACAGCATCCCTATATGTACATTAAAAGTTGTCAAAATAGTCAGTACCCAACCAGGGATCCTCACAGATTGCAACTTCCAATTTGTCGCACTGCTTTATGTAGCAAAAACAGCCATGTTATGAGTGCGAAGATATATAACGGAATCCCAATGGCATTTAAGGAATTGCCCATGCAATTGTTTAAACTTAAATTAAAAAAGTGGCTGCAATCTCATTGCTTTTATAATATCAATGAGTTCTTTGCTTGTAAACACTAAAGATAGATAATAATAATAACTGTAATGTAAAATGTTAAAATTAATCTAAAAATATATTGTATTTTAGTGAGTTAAATACACATAAATATTTGCATGCCAGTTTGCTGGCGAGTTGTGCGGACTTTATTGTAATATTTTATTGTAAAACCTTGTATAGGTAAACCAGAATCTGATGGCAATTAGGGAAATCAAAATTTTGAGTGTGCAACCCTGGGGAAAATGGACTGAACGATCTTGATACTACTTATTTTTTATTTTGTCCTCAATATCATTAGTCACATTACATAAGTGGACAATACTGTACTTAATATTTAATAATGAGATATCCACTTAATATTATGTAGGTACATACTTACATGTATAATATACAATTATACATATTAATTTTATACAGGTAATACATATTATTATTTACACATACCTATATTTGTATATTCATTACCAGTATGCCATGTGAAAATATCGATATAATGATAATGTAGATCAAAACTGCTTATAATTTTTTATAAAATAAAATAAAAATAAAATAAAACTATGTTTATTTTCGTAAGTACCTATTAACAGATACACACATTATAAAATTGACTTGGACAGCTTGGACTTGACGAATAGCCGTATTGGAAACTCCTGTAATAAGTTTTCATAAAATTATATTCTAATCAACAAACAATATTATAGTTACCTACTTATAATATTTTTTTAATTTTAAGTATCAAAACGGGTAAGTCCAATTTACCAATAAAATCTTCAAAATTGAAAATTGTGATGTGTTTGACCCTTATTCATCGAATGTTTTTCTATACACATTATAAACAACACCTCTTGCTTGTGATCGCAGCGGCTTTTTCGACATTTTCGAAGATTTTTTAGACAAAATCCTAAAAATTATTCATCAACTGCAAAAAAGACAAATAATTTGACAACCAATTTGATAGTTGTCAAATAAGTTGCCACATGAAAATCTTTTATTTCTTAAATATAAATATGCCATCAGATTCTGGTAGACCTATATTAACCACAATTCCTGCAAATAAATTATTTCATTTCATTTCATTTCAAAGAACCGGCAAGGAACTCCATAGTTGCTGTTTCCATACATATATTTATAAATGAAAGTACTATTAAAGCCGCTTTTCCATTAGGCAACGTCTGGCGCGACATGATATAGCTTGCGGAGCGTAAAAAAAAATGTGTGCGTGTACTAGTGTACACACGTAAGAAGTGAAACTTCTTTATGACCTTATTTTTCAAAAAATAATTTATTATATGCAATTTTATAGAAATACGTCAATCACGCGTGGTAGGGATAAAAACAAGATGGCGCGTAACGGAAAAATGTCACGCGTAACGAAAAAATGTTACACTAAATTTTTTTCCAAACCCGATAAAGAAGTTTCACTTCAATAAAAATCATTGTTTGGATACGGGATTTAGCACAATACTATTCATATTTTAATATTTAACATTTATTTCCATATTATAGACAATGGAAGAGTACTGTTTATGTGAAAGTTCACTACCTATTTTCTCATATTAGAACCTTTATTTCTAGTTTCTATTTATTTATTTTAAACATCATTATCATGACAGGACATGCTCAATTTCTATAAAATTAATCACAATCATAAGAAAACTAAACTTTAATACCATTATTTCCTCCCCCAGGCTCGAACCCTAGACATGGACCCCCGCTACCTCATGGTGCCAGCAACACTAGCTTGCTCCATGGCTTTCCACATGCCCGTGGGGACTCCCCCCAATGCTATAGTGGCTGGTGTTGCCCACATACCCACTTCGAAGATGGTGAGTGTTGCTAGCTTTGAAAAAAATAAAAAATCTTTTTTTGTTTTTGTTGAAAGAAGTACCCGTTATACACTTTATTCAAATAATTACACATTTTATAATATTATTTCAGATTACATACAACATAAACATAAAACTGCAATAAATAATATAACATCAACATTATTAAAAAGTGTATTATAAATTTAGTATACCTTAATGTTATGTTGTCAACACTGGATTTCAAGCAATATTATGGAAATAATCCTGACACAAATACAAAAATAAACACACAAAAAATGACTAAAAATGGATTTAATTCTATAACAATGATTGCAATACAAACATCATAAAATCACACTTATAAGTTATAACCTTATTTATTTTATTCCAGGCTGTCGGCGGAATCGGTCCCAAAATAATAACCACCCTCATCGTCTGGGGCGCTTACCCCACATGGGGGTCACTGATCTTCAAACCCTCCGACATCGCGGGACTCAAACCCCTGACCCCCACGTCCGCTATGGCCCAGAACTTGACACTCGCCTGTGACGTCACCCCCAACACTTTGGCCCATGTTGGACAATTTAATTGCACAATACCACATAACCCCTTGTTATTAGCAAATAATGCGACCTCGGGATTATTAAATGGACTGTTTTCTTGTGTTAAAAGTTAAATTTTGAGGGTTCGAATTTAGATTTATTGAACTAGCTTTTCGCCCGCGGTTTTCTCGCGTATTTAAAATGTATTTCAGATTTTGACGGATTTTGTGGTGACCCAATTTTTAGGTCATCAAATATTTTCATGAAAAATTTTATCAAATTATATTCAGTGGCTTATTATTAAAAATATAACAATTACAGAGAAACTTATTAGTAATTTAGTACTTACAAATTTTAATTTGCCAAACTTAAAAGAATCTTACTTATATATTTTTGATGGATAAATGGTGCTAAAAAATGATAAATATTTCATACATTTACCTGCGAATTTTAAAACGAATTTGTATAATGTGATATTCATATAGAACAATAGACAATAATAATGTGCCAAAGTAGTGCGAATATTGTAATATTTAAATAAATTATATTAAAATAGTGAAAAATATACAAGTTTCTTTAAAAAATTAAAAAAAATATGTTCAAAGTGTAAATAGACCATAATGCAGGAACATAGTTTTAATATTATCATTTTTATAATACAATATTTTGGTATAAAAAGCCAAGGATAGTCTGTATTTAAATTAAAAAAAAAATGGCGGGATTATTAATGTTTTGTCATTTTGACAGTTTAAAAAAGTAAATAAACTGTCTTGGAATACCTAAGATTGATTTGAAGAAGATAATTTTTTTGGTTGAATTTTTTTATTTATTTTTTCTAATAGAGCGTGTTTGATTAATTATGCTTGTAAAAGTGACAACAAAATGTTAATTATGTTATTGTCGATAATATTAATGTTGGCAATAAATTAAAAAATACGATTTTTCAAAAAAGGCGGAAAAAAGGTATTGATAGAGAATCTCGTGAATCTATTTAAAATAAATGAACATTATTTTTATTGCCTATTTTAAAATTGCAATTAAGCATAATTTTACAACTTACGAGAAGTTGTAAGCGTCATAAAAAGAAAATGAAAAATGTTGAATTCATTAAAACTTAATTTAATAAATAATTTATTTTACCTCTACACTCAATAATTTTATACAATGCAAAAATAAGATCAATACAAATAAAAATATATTTATGATATTATGTTCCCCAAATATTCATTTCCTAATTTTTTTTTCAATAATCATATTTTAGTGACCAATTCTAATTTTATAGCAACACTTAAATTGTTCCATCCGTTTAGAAGAAACGTACAGATATATATTTTTATAGCACCTCATTAGCGGGTATACAAAATGGAGTTAACCAACTATATTTTATTTATTAATGTGTTAAAATGGAAACACGGGTGTGGATTTGGTGATTTAGTTATAATTTAGTTTAATGTTTTAAATATATCTGTAGTTCCTAGTAATAAAATAAGATTATTACCTACGGGCTTTATAATAATATAATGTTAATAACGTCAAACAGAAACAACATTTTTATTTATTAAAAAATATCAAGTTTTAAATATCATATTTCAATTCCTAAATAAAATTTTAGTATCAATGTTTCTTTCGCAAAATAATTTTCAAATGACAGAGATAGTAAGTTTCTTTAACCTCAGCGAACAATTCATAAAATTTTACTGCCAGTAAATCTATCTTAAGCTTATAATAATTATTGTAACTGTATGACAAATTTTATTTAAAAGAAACGATACTTCAAATTTAAGGGCCGATTTTTCCCCTTATTATGAAAATTAAAATTTAAAGCATTTTTTTTAAAGCATTAAAATATAAGTTTTGAAATTTACTCAGGGGAGATATTTATAATGAATAGCAATATTGTAATGCATTTACACTTAATACAATAAATATACAAATAAATTTAAATACATAAAAAATAAAAATATATACAATTTTCAAAAGTGCCTTTTTAACACAAAATATTGTGCCATTATTTGATTTAACTTGGTGACTCGTGATTATGTTAGTTTAATTTCTTTCTTTCACACACAATTTTCTATAATGGATATATTGCTTTTTAAATCTGTTTGTAGGTAATTCAAATTTACCTAAGTTATACTTAAGTACTTACTGAGAAATTCAAATTATGTTCAAAGGAGTCACGAAACACGAACCAAAAGTTAAAATATACATTTTATATGATATTATGGCCTGCTTTTAATAACGAATATTGCATTTGTATACAAGCATTTTGGTGTGAAATATTTAGTTCCTGGTTTCAACGAGTAAGTGTAGGTGCAGGATTTACAACAGTTCGTATTTGTAAATAGATTGTATGTCATTTTGTAAATAATGGTATAGTGATATTGTTAAATAATTGTTAATAAATAAAATATATAAAATTATTTGTGTTTTATTTCGTATTAGATTTAGAATTCTCCACAATATGTAGGTAATACCTACATCAAAATTGGTTCGAGGTCACAATATTATGTGTCACCGTAAAATTATAAAAGCCGTTACATTATATTATTAGCGTTAGCTACATACTATTAAGTATGCTGTGATTATATTCAAACTCAAGAGATAGCAATTTGTTGAAAAATTGTGACAATTACAAATTATTTGCCACCAATGCGATGGACTCGTGATTCGCGATCGCGGATTCTAATCTCTCATCATGTAATCTAATGAATTATATACGCACTAGGTACGCACCGGTGTTATTGGTGTACAAGTGTAGGTAACGGTGATTTCAGATTTACAGTGACTTGCCTATAGATATGCTGAAATGTTAAAATATTGTTCCAATTGTGTTGAAAATCGATTACAAGTTGGTGCCCGCGACAGGCGACTTAGAAAAATCAAAGTGAACTTAGAGTTTATGAATTTTTTATATTGATTTTTTAAACAAAAGTTATATTACGTTAGTTGATCTTGAGTTTTTAACTAGGTTGGATTTAATTTCATACAAATCCGTGCCTTGGTTTAGCCATTAAAGTAAAACAGATAATTATTTCCCAATTAACTATGATATTATTATGTAGGTAGGTAGGTATTTTAGGTAAGTATCTATAAGTTGGTAGGAATCTATGGACTAAAAATAAAACGCTCACAATTAACAATACATATTTTATTTCCTTATAAATTGATGAATGTTCGCCCATTCTGGGTAAATATTTATATCATGCCAAATAGCTCTGGACCATACGGTGACTGTGAACCAGACCACTAGAATCCCGATGATTGATAGACCAGTGCCCGCCAGCATCTAGATAAAAAAAATAAAAAAAATCATATAAGATGTTAATCTTAGATATTTTATCGAAAGGCGGTTTCGTAAGTATAATGGCTTATTTTATTAATATTTTTGGATGTATCATGTATGATTGAGAAGTTATAATTTAGAAATATGGATAATAATAAGTGTCTAAGATAAATATGTTTTTATTTGTACCTATATATTGCAAATTGAAATCAACTTCATTCGATACCTACTATTATAAAGCGGATTCTCAAAAATAACATTTTTTATACTAAGAGCAGAAAAATATCATTTTAGACCTTTTATGATATTAAACTAACTATAATAATTGCTCTGTGAAACTAACCATTTTCCTACGAGGAATGTTACCATACGCTACAACCAGCGCGTTGGCAGGAGTTCCCGTAATCAAATGAAATGGGAGGCAACTAGCCAACACCGCACTTGACATCAAGTAGTGGGGATTTATTTTTAGTGTTATGCTCTGGAAATTTATTATTGAAGAGATGTTTTTATTGTTATATTAAATTTGTGGCAACATTGGTAGTATAGTAGTGTAAAATAATACTTTAGATATTATGTACCTACATTATTTTAACGAATTTAAATAAATATGTGAAACCCATTGTGCCAAGTGTTTTATTATTCCACATTTTCACTTTTACACTAAAATCAAGCCTTTAAAATATTTCATTTAGATAAAAGAAGCTAGTAAAAAATTGGAAATAGCTTGTATTCAATATGTTTCTATGGTCAATTTTCTTAACGAGATTTTTCACACTCGGAATCGAACTCTGAACCTAAAGTTACCAACATTATACTTACATGCTCTTACCACAGACTAATAATAATATACTACGTACCTATACAACTCTTACGTAAGTTATGCAGTCAATATATTATCTGTCTAGGTAGGTACCTATGCCTAGGTACATATAATAAAATTTTAATAAATATTAATAACATTTTTACGGAACGGAAACAATGCGTTGTAATAAGGATCATCTCACCACTCTAGCTATATGGGGCATGATGCAGTACACCAAGCGTGAACTGCTCACAAATTCCGTTAATATTTTACAAATTATTATAGTAACAAAGACAGTAATGGATGTCGGGCCTTTAAAAAAGAGAAGGAACTTTTCCAATTCTTCAAACATACCACTCTCTTTTAGTGCTTCGAATATTGCGTCAGTACTTACTGCAAATAGATTTTAATTTATTCACAGGGTGGAATTTTCTTATTCCACCTAAAAGGAATGTATTCTTAACAATAGAAAATTTGCTACACAGATAAACAGATATGTAGTTATTTTGTAAGATTTTTTTTACCGAATAGTAATGTTCTCTGTGCTCTACAGACTACAGTTGTAAAATACTAAAACCTAAGCAATGTCATTATAAATATCAGAAAGCTTTTAAATTTATCCGTAAATATGACCCTGTTTGTTTTTGTCTTGTAAAACTTGAGAAAGATGGACTAATTTATCTTATTTTTTATCTTGATATGTTTGAGGGAACAGTTTTAGCTGCATCTATAATTTAAGTTTTAACAGTAGATATAACACAAGATAAAATCATTTTGTATTGTACCAATAACGAAAAGTATACTCCACTGCACACTGTCCTTAACAATAGACCAAGTGAGGCATGTCTTGTAATCTTTGTTTGTAGACTGCTCGGATGCTGCAACTAAAAAAATTGTTATAAAAGTACGAAATGAAACCAGTTAACTCCTTTTTTATTTAACACCAATCAAGCTTTTTGTAAATTATTATTTATCAAAGAACTCATTCGCATTAAAAAAAGAGCGTGTGTAGCACACGTGTCAGAAGTGAAACTTCATTGGCAAGATTCAAAGTTGCCACAAACGTCGCCTTACTCCATGGCGTGTCGGTATTGCTATGACGCGACCTTGATATATTACTCTCAATGCGCCTGAAGAAGTTTCTCCGCGGCGATTAGCAATATAAACGTTGAAAAAATCACAGATAATATAATATGTACTTATTTATATAAAATGTTCTTAGATAATATTATACCAAGAAATAAATACCTATATAACTACCTGATGAAGCACTATTTCTCCGGAATATTCTAGGTATCTCCATATTTATTGGAATAATAAACAAAATGGCGACCGCAATCATTGAAGTTGATGTTATTTTAAAAATACTGTGAATACAAAATAGGACGAATACAAAAAAGATTACTTCGTTCAATTATCAATGAAAATTAATAATAACGAATATTTTAGGAAGCATATTACATATCATGCCTACTTAATATGTATTATAAATAAGAAAATAACTATGTCTATCTGTATGTCTCCAGGGAGATTGATTCTACAGGGTATCCCACTATTGGTATACTAAGCGCAAAGGGACTTGTAGTTTTGCATACACTGACTACGTAAAAAATACTTAAACAACAAAATTTACTTCAAAAAAATTTTGATATTTTTCCTGAAAATCCATGTTTTCTTCTCTAGCTTCGCGCAGCCGTCATATACCGCTTCGCTAATGTGAGCATTTTGTCTATGAAAACATAATCTTAAACGATAGGTCACGTGCGCTGGTAGCAAAGCTGGGCGGGTTGCTTGTTATGGGTGTACACATAGAGTTTTAAGAATTCATCTATTTGAAAAAAAAACTGCGTCTAGAATTTTATAAGTATTTTTTACGTACTCAGTGTATGCAAAACTATAACCTACTTTGAGCTTAGTATACCAACAGTGGGACACCCTGTATACCTATTCAAATTATAGTCAAGTAAGTAAGTTATAAGTTAAGCTTAACTTACAATAATTCCTTATCGCTTTGATACACAAAGCTAGATAGAGCCTGTAAAGCCAGAGTTGCGATCAACACGAGTGATAAAATCTGTAACATTTTAATTTTAGTAATCACTAAATACTAATATTTTACTAAGTAACTACTAATATTATAAAGCTGAACTAATATTATGAAGCTTATTAACTACTAGAGGTCCGCCCCGGCTTTGCCCGTGGTACATTTTTCGCAATAAAAGGTAGCCTATGTCCTTTCTCGGGTATCAAAATATCTCCATACCAAATTTCATGCAAATTGGTTCAGTAGTTTAGGCGTGATTGAGTAACAGACAGACAGACAGAGTTACTTTCGCATTTATAATATTAAGTATGGATTAAGTACCTACTGATATTATAAAGTTGAAGAGTTCGTTCCTTATAACCTACTTAAAAATAACTTTATTTATTTACTAGCTTTGTACCGCGGTTTTACCAACATTGCTCGTTAGCGTCAGCGTGATGATTATTAATTAGCGATAAATGGACTATCTAACAGTTAAATTATTTTTCAAATCATACCCGTGGACCCTGAGATTAGCGTGTTCAAACAAACAAACTTCAGCTTTATAATATTAGTATTGAATATGTAGATAAACAAAACTTAAATAATCCTAAGGTGGTTTAAGCATATACGTCTGAATTCCTATTACCTACATAAAATATTTAATTGAAGTAATTAATAGTTAACATTTTCTTCTATATCACGAAATAACAATAAAATAACATAGGTAGCTAGAGAAATATCTCATGATATAAATATACATGTATCTACCATTTCATGGAATGATATTCTGCCCATTTTCTGATACTGAGAATTTAGCAATGTCTGAACATATTGGGTCTCCTCGTCAGACATACAAGTCGATGGTACGGATCTGTTTTGAATTCTGAAATATTAGGTATGATCATGGAAATACGACTACTACAAAGTCTTTGTAGCGATAAGGTCGCCTACTGTACATTGTTCTATTAATTGTAAACTTTGTAAAATGTCTTCTATAAGGTTAACAATAAAATATTTTTCATTTTCATTCCTTCATCCTAATATAATAAATCACCTATATACTAAATTATCGTGAAAAAGTATTTTTATTGGTACATATTTTAGTGATAGTCTTGTAATTGAAAAGTAAGAAGATACCTAGGTAGTTGTGGTTAACAACTTTATTTTCCGATTTATTTTGTTATCACAACAGCTTTTTAAACATCAATGTTTTCATTTATCAAAATTTTCATCTTATGAATATTATTGCTTGATCTTTTATTGAAAAAAGACGTGTGGCACTCGGGGACTGTAGCGGCAAAGCTATTGCATAGCATGCCTTCAAGCCACACCTCCGTGCTCGTCGGAGTGGGGAGCGTGAGGTTTTTCGTTACGCAATTTCTGGATTCGGTCCCCGCGCTCAAGGCCCGCGATAGAAGCTATGCAATAGCTTAAAAACTAGAGGTGACAAACTTATATTATGACTAAAAACCTAATATTTGTGAGAATAAAACCTGAACATTCCCAAGAAATAGAAATTCATCCAGACATACAGGAATGCCTGTAACATTAGTACTCCCGGGAGGGTAAGGAGCATGAAATGAGGGAACTCCATCCTTGGTCCTAGAGGGAATATCCTGAAAACAGTTACTAGATGACTTAGTTTATAATTTATATTTTTTACTAGCTGTGCCCTGCGGTTTTACCCGCAGTGCTCCGCTCCTGTTGGTCTTAGCGTGATGATATATAAGCCTATACCTTGCTTTCCTCGATAAATGGACTATCTAACACCGAAATAATTTTTCAAACCGGACCAGTAGTTTCTGAGATTAGCAAGATCAAACAAACAAATTCTTCAGCTTTATAATATTAGTATAGATGAGTATTATTTTATGAAGTAAATACATATATTATTTAAAAAGGTGTGACGCTGGATTTTGTATACATACCTACATGTATTTACAGATGCTTGTACCGGCTTCGCTCGGGTAGACAATTATTGTAACTTCTTCAAATTTATCATCCTAATTGAAGCCAAGCGAAGATAAGCCCACTTAACCAAAAATCATTAAAATCCTTACAGTAGATAACTTACATGTCTTAACTAATACGACTTCAGATATAAACACGTACACAGAACCTCTTCCTTTTTTCGTTTTGGAAATCATTGTCGATTAGGTAAACTTACACCAGAATCCGTACTTAATATTATTATTTATTTCGAAATAAAAAGTAGCCTATGTCCTTTCTCGGGTATCAAAATATCTCTATACCAAATTTCATGCAAATTGGTTCAGTAGTTAAGGCGTGATTGAGTAACAGACAGACAGACAAAGGTTACTTTCGTATTTCGTATTAGTATGGATGTGCTATTTATTAAATAGGTTTGAAGTTGATGCCGAACATTAAGCACTGAGTATTAAGCCCGTGCACTGACATCAATGATATTTTTTGTTTCTATATATAATATCATTGACTGACATCAAACCTTTTTAATAAATAGCACATATAAATAATATGTAGTAAATAATAATTTCAAATCTTTTTTATTTCTTACTTTTCCGTTTTTGAAGTCGGTTGTTTTTAACGCAGTTATTTTTATTAGTGAATATTAAGCTCTCCGTGTGATTAGAGCTTCTTGTGAAAATTAAGCTCTCTGTGTGATTAGAGCTTCTTGTGAAAATTAAGCTTTCCGTGTGATTAGAGCATTTTGTGAAAATTAAGCTCTCCATGCGATTAGAGCTTTTTTGTGAAAATTAAGCTTTCCGTGCGAATAGAGCTTTTTGTGAATATAAAGCTTTCCGTGCGATTAGAGCTTTTTATGAAAATTAAGCTCTCCATGCGATTAGAGCTTTTTTGTGAAAATTAAGCTCTCCGTTGTGATGTACAGGGAACACGTATTAATAACTCCAAGTCAAGCAGACAACTGTTTATTGTTAATTATCTTAGAACTACCTTCACATGTACATATCATTATACCACATCTTCCCCTTTTAACAATTTTGCCTTACTACGAGTAATAATAGGAAGTGAATAGCTGGGTCCACACCGGCCGATCCACCGCGATCCGATCGCGCGCGGCAGGCGCGCGATCCAAAGATGCGGGCGGTGTGGACGTGCCGCGCGCGATCCATGCACGCGTTTTGCCGCGCGCGATCCCTACCTCGTGCGATCCGTTAGCGGGCGGTTTTTGTACCCGCTTCAAAGGTGCCTCAGTTGCGTGATGCGCGCGGTGTGGACGGTTGTGTTGGATCGCGCGATCCACCTCACCATGGACATCTCAGAAAGTCGAATATCTCAAATTGAATAGCATTCATTCTTGCAAAATTGTGTTCCACTTCATCTGAAACTAACTCTGCGTACAGCTGAGTCCCAGATTCCAATCGATTTTTGTAAAGTTGTTTCACCCAAAACCGTCGATTTCTTTTTTTTTGATTTTTTGCGCAAACATTTCAGTATAATAAAAGTTACTGCTGCAACGGCAAGACGCCGCCGTTGTACGTGTGACTCCATATCGTACAAGAGTTAGACTGGCTGAATCACGGATCGCCTTAGGATCACTTGGAGCACATATTTTGGATCGCAAGTTTTTAAAGTGGATCGGCCTAACATGATCCACGATCCATGCTCCGCGATCCTGGATCGCGGATCGCGGGATCACTGGATCGGCCGGTGTGGACCCAGCTAATAAGAAGTTGACAATAAGTGTCGGCGATTACGGCGATATAAACCTTTTTTGTTTTTTATTATATAAGACCGAGGAGTGTTCGCATGACCGATTACAGTACCAGAAATTCGTTTATTATTATTTTCTAACATTATCACGTTATCGCCAACACTTAATTCTGACAAAGGCTTAGAATGCTTATCATAATATTTTTTATATTTTATTTGCTTATCTATTAATTTTTTATGATGACACTCATGATTGTTTACATAACTGGGCTTAAGTAAATCTGGGTGAACAGGTAATCGACAATTCAATCGACGACTGAACATTAACTGTGCAGGAGAATCCAAATTTTCGCGTGGTGTATTCCTTAAACTTAATAAATTTAAATAAAAATCGGTATTGCTATCTATTGATTTTTTAAGTAATTTTTTAATAGTTTGAACTGCCCTCTCGCTTTTTCCATTGGATTGTGCGTAATATGGCGATGAAGTTACATGATTAAATCCCCATTCTTGTGCAAAACTTTTAAAAACCCGACAAGAGTATTGAGGCCCATTATCACTTATAACTGTTTCTGGAATACCATAACGCGCGAAATTATCTTTTAAAATGTTAATAATAGAATTAGCGGACGTATCTTTTAACAATCCCACCTCGATAAATCCTGAATAATAATCAACAAGAATTAAGTAACTTTTTTTTCGATATTCAAATAAATCCGTACCAACTTTGTTCCAAGGAACGCTTGGAATTAGAATAGGAATCATCGGTTCTTTACTTGGCTTATTTAGATTCTCCTGACATGCTTTACATCGCTTAACAAATAATTCTATATCTTTAGAAATACCAGGCCAGAACAACACCTCACGCGCACGTCTCTTACTGTGGTCGATACCGGGATGACCGTCATGAATAATACACAACATTTCGTGTCTTAGTGATTTAGGAATTAAAATTTGTTTATTTTTAAATATCACTCCATCAACCGAATACAGTTCATCTCTCATAGACCAAAAATAGCTTAAATCACAATCTAAATTATACTTATGATCGGGCCATCCCTCAAATATACATTTTAACAATCTATTTAACAATTCATCCTTAGCTGTTTCCTGTTTAATAAGCGTCAACTTACTTTGAGAAATAGGTATATTATTAACAACCATTTTAAGTTGATTCAACACTGCCGTACATATGTTTTCATCATATAAATCCGGAAGAGGCGCGCGTGACAATGTATCGGGAATGTACATATATTTTCCTGGTTTATACGTAACTACTAATAATAATTCATTTATTTATTGAACATCCTTGGTCCACTTGTTAG
>CAJQZN010041276.1:11714-29008 GCA_907164685.1 Colias eurytheme
CCCCCACCCCCACCACCCGACGATATTATAGCATTGTGTGCGTGTACACATTGGACTGAGAGGAAGGATGGCTTGACACATTTGGTGAGTCTCAAACCCGTATAATTGACTAAAGTTGATAAAAATTCAACTTAAGTCGCCATTACGAGTACATCACGAGTGATAGAATTGGAAGACACACACTATACAAGAACTCACATATTTAAAAATTAATACTTTTCAATGTCTGAAGTGTTTTTGATAATAAATAAATAAATATTTCAGGACAATTTTCACACACGGCACGATCTGATCACATACTAAGCTTTCGCTTGTGTTATGGAAACCAGATGGCTGATAAACATACATATATAATTAAAAAAAAATACATTTATAGATAATTAAAACCCAGACACAGAGCAAATAAATATGTTCATCACACAAATATTTGCCCCGGGTGGGAATCGAACCCACAACCTCTGGCTTGGAAGGCAGGGCCACTACCAACCAAGCCAACCGGTCAGTCAATGATGACATCATAGTGATGTGTTCTCTACGCATTAGATCGAACGCTAAGAAAGGATTTTGATCGATTCTACCCCCATATATATATATATATATATGTATATATATATATGTATATATATGTATATATATATATATATATATATATATACATATATATACAGGGTGTAATCGTTAAGTGTGCACAGGCGATTATTCCGTAACTATTACAGATATCAAAAAACTTTAAACTGATATCGAAAGTACTTAACCTAATGAGTAAAATGGCCACAATAAATTTTTAAAAATAATACGAGAAATATCTAAAAAATTAACTTTAAGCCCTCCCATACATTTAGTATGAGATATGAATATCCCATGTACATGGGTTGATCCAAAAGTAATGATAATCAATATTAAACAAGGTCATTACAGTTAAAATAATTATGTATTTCTCTAGATAGTCTTCTAACTAGATAATACTTCGATATTTTTTTTCCTTAACTTAGAAAAAAAAAAAACTTTGACTTCATCTACAAAAACCCCTCAAAATCGGCCATCACTTCGCTGTCGTCTTAAAATTTCTTATATCGACGGTGTTTCTTGTGCCGAGGTAAGAGATAGAATTAACTAGGAGCTAGATCTTACAAACAGGGTGGGTGTTCAAGCATTTTCAATGCCGATTTTTGATTGGCAGCCATCGCAACTGACGCTTTGTGATCTGGTGCGTTGTCTTGGTGAACCAACATTCAAGACCGAAGTTTGCCATGTCTCTTTTTCTTACTAACCTACCCGCAATCTTTTAATTTGGTCTGTGTAGTAAGAGCCCTGTGTAGTAGTGGCTACCTTCTTAAAATATTCCACATTTCTTCAGCGTCCCAAAAAACTACGGCTTTAATCTATCCCACTAATTTTCACTTTGAAAATCTTCACCGTCACTTTGGAAGCTCGCATCCAGGCCATTGATTGTTTCTTGGTTTCAGCATAAACATGGTGAACCCAGGTAACGCCCATGGTCACAAATCGTGACAAAAAATTATCCTGATCTCATTAAAAATTTAGAAATTCACCCTCTAAATGTCGAATCCGTGTTTCTTCTTTTCGTCGGGAAACATTCTGGCTCGCACTGTTCACATTAAAATTAATGTTAATACTTGGAAACGTGGCCTGTAGATATAATTTTTTTGTGATAACTTAGTGATTACATGAGCAAGCATAAAACATTTATTTTATATTTTTATGTGCACAGGAAATACCCAATTATCATTACTTTTGGATCAACCTATACATTTAATATGAAAGATTTTAGCTTTTTTTTTTGTTTTTTTTGGTTTTCTGCTTTAATTACTTCGCAAATTTGGAGGGAAGTTCATTTAGAAACTGTAAATAGACCTCCTCATTGTATTGCACAATAAGGACGTCACTTCGAAAATCTACTATGAATACAAAATGTATGGGAAATAAATTGTATGGGAGCGTTTAATGTAACATTTTTGGTTATTTCTCGTTTTATTTTTAAAAATTTATTATGGCCATTTTACTCATTAGGTTAAGTACTTTCGATATCAGTTTAAAGTTTTTTGATATCTGCAATAGTTACGGAATAATCGCTTGTGCACACTTAACGATTACACCCTGTATATATATATAAAATGGGGATTCATCCCCTATGCAAATTTTGTACCGTGAAAATTTATCTTTTCCACGCAGACGAAGCTGCGGGCAACAGCTAGTATATAACAGTTTTGATAGTATATATGCCTTAGGGTCTATTTTTCAATGCTTGGATAAAACTTATCCGTCCAATAAAGTATTATACAATAATATTAAAATGTCACGTAAACTGTCAAATGCGGGCAATTAGAATACGTTTTTAAAGTGGTAGTTTTATACATTATTCAACGAATAAGTTTTATCCAAGCATTGAAAAATCGGCCCATAATAATATTTTTAATTCCAGGCCAATTACCTAAACAGCGGTCGGCTTCTAAACGAAGATCAACTCCGACGTCTCACAGAACTATTGAACAAGATGTTCGTCGACGCGCATACGAAAGTGTTCTCTTTATTGTTGGACGCAGTTTGTGAACTGCTGCTCGTGCACTGGCAACACTTGAAGGACTGGCTATATCAGCTTATGTTCAGGTGAGGGTAGACGAGGAAATTACGAAAAATCATGAAAAAAAATATGAAAAAGTCAACAAAATCTCTGTTAATACCTCATAAGCCACAAAATATCACTGAAAATACCAAGAAAGTTCTAAAAATCGATGAAAATAACAAAAAAAATAAGTAAAAACTACCAAAAAGTTACAAAAAAAGTGTTCTCACTACTAATACTCACACTAATTGGACGCAATCTGCGAACTCATTCATTCCTCACACACTTATTCCATCATTCACTCATTCATCATTTATTAATTCATATTTCATAAAAAACTAGCTGTGCCGCGCGGTTTCACCCGCGTGGCTCCGCTCCTGTTGGTCTAAGCGTGATAATATATAGCCTATATTACTCGTGGATAATGTAGCTTTCGAATGGTGAAAGAATTTTTGAAGTGAAAACTTCTTTAGCGGCGTTGGGTATAAAATCTTAAACTCGCGTCAGGACACGTGACCTGATCGAAAAAGCGTAAGACGGATACCATTCCAAAATATCAAACATGCTCAACGTTAATAATCAAGTTTTCACTTCTGCCGGCACTCCCCCAGTCAACCCGTCTTTTTTAAAATCGGTCCAGTAGTTTATGAGCCTATTCATTACAATCAAACAAACAAAGTTTTCCTCTTTATAATATTAGTGTAGATTTAAAAAAATTAAAGCAATAATTTTCCAGGCTACTAATGAAACTCGGCACGGACATACTCGGCTCAGTGCAAAGCAAAATTATGAAGACCTTAGACGTTATACACGAATGTTTCCCCGCTGAGTTGCAACTGCACAATATATTCAGGTGAGTTGAGTAACACTTGAGTTTGAGTTTGATACATAAATTTCTTTATTTGCATAATGTGTACAAAGATAACAAAATTACATTATAGTTCGAATTAACACATTAGCCATAAATGGCGTGTAAGTTATATCGGCTCCGCAACATTATTTTATATAAAAAGTACATTATTTCATTGTCACATCATAAAAGGTACACATTATATATATTATTATTCATTGGTCAAAATTAAACGTAATATCATTGAGTTGGCCCACTGTGGGGCAAGGGACGGGGGAATATCGGTGGCGAATAAAAGGGGTTTCAAAACTGTTGGTAACTTATTTCTATGTAATAGTTTAAGTAATCGCGAAGGAGTGTTTGTTCGTTTGTCTTTATTTCACGTAGAGTCGGAGCGATTTTATGATATATATTTTTTGTATCTACATATAACTATGTAGTTAGTGTTGAATAGTGAAATAGAACAAGATTTTTTCTTCAAGAATAATTATTGAAGCGAAAAATTATACTGCATTCGTAAATTATTAATCATAAAATTGTGTGAATGAATGATTCATTCGTTCATTCATTCATTCAATGAAATTTTAAATGTGAAAGTTTTACGCTCCTACATTAACATTTGACCTACTGAATGCCTTTTATTTTAATTTGCTTTGTTAGTAAAATAATAATAACGGTATGTGTCCTATTTTTTTTTTTCAAAAAAAAATCGCCTATACTTCGAATTTAGGCAATAAAAATCATTTTTATTTGGTTCTCACAACATTACCCATGCAATGAAGGTATAGTATACATTCCGAAATATTGACCCGAATTATCCACGCGTATTTAAACTAAGAATTAATATTTAGGACGAGCATAAATATCAAAAATTAGTTTTTGCTTATACTCACATATTGCAGTTCTTTTTGAAATTCCATCATTCGTTGATTAAATTCAGTGTTCATATCCGAATAGACTGTTTAAGTGAATCCATTGTCCGGAAAATTTGGATATGAAAGTGAGTCGAATCAGGTAGAATCCAGGTAGTGAAAAACGATATAAGAATAAGAGCTAATTATAGGAAATATATAATAATATTTATTTTAACTTATTTACCCCGTATTTTGGGGTAAATAAGTTAAAATAAAAACTATTTTAAACTAAAATTAGCACAGCGAAAATAAACGGGACTTGCTCTCTTTACGCCTACCCCCGAAAAAAAAAGATAATTAATTATTTAAATAAATTTTTACAGGTTTTTAGCAGACGGTGCTACAGCGCCCACGGCTAAAACAAAAGCGGCTGCGCTAAGATTCTTAGCCGATTTGGCGCACGACTATTGTACGCCAAATAGTTTAGCAGTCGCTTTACAAGGTATGTAAATAAATAAATATTTCAGGGGCCTTAGACAAAGTTACAATTAAAAAACGATAACGAAGTTAGAAAAGGCAAAAATGTATGGGATTGACATACGCCGCGTTAGATCACGTGGTCTATCTAATGTCAATCCCATACATTTTTCCTTTTCTAACTTCGTTATCGTTTTTTAATTGTTACTTTGTCTACGGGCCCAGGACAATTTTCACACACGGCACGATCTGATCCCATACTAAGCTTTCGCTTGTGTTATGGAAACCAGATGGCTGATAAACATACATATATAATTTTAAATTAATACTTAGATAATTAACACACAGAGCAAACATCTATGTTCATCACACAAATATTTGCCCCGGGTGGAGATCGAACCCACAACCTCTGTCTTGGAAGGCAGAGCCACTACCAACCAAGCCAACCGGCCAGTCTATACAGACTGATTATACAGGGTTAAACAATGGGGTTAAATAATTAATTCAAACACCATGTTTTAGCTTCGCTTACCTTTATTAGAGAAAAGAACAGTTTACACTTTTACATAATTAACATTGCTAACCGGCATCTACCACGCTATGGTAGGGATAAGAAAAAGATGGCGCGTAACGGAATAATGTCACGCGTAACGAAAAAATGTTACACTGAATTTTTTTCTAAGCCCGACAAAGAAGTTTCACTTCAACTAGCTTTCCGCCCGCGTTTTCAAAGAAAAACCCGCACAGTTCCCGCTCAGTTCATCCAAGTTACCCTCTATATGTGTGCTTAATTTCATTGTAATCGGTTCAGTAGTAGCGTGAAAGAGTAACGAACACACATACACACACACATCCTCACAAACTTTCGCATTTATAATATTGTCACTTTCAGTGAATCCATAACGTGATCATAAAAAAACGGGGAAAAAATGGACACGTTTTACAAAAGACAAGAAAAGAAGTTAAAAGGACACGTTTTTGTCTTTTTAACACGCTTTTAAAAGCAAAATCTAATAAAATAATATAATTTGCAGCTGAAAAAAATACGTTCGCTGTTAGCTGCAAATGCGCACACGCAGTACCCGGTCGAGTTTGCGGCGCACTTGAAGGATCTGTCGGTGCCTTTTCTAGTCGTTATCAAGGATCTTAGGAGCCAGGTGAGTTTGATTTTTTATTGATTAAGTATATGAGTAAATGTAGAAAATGGTGTTTTGGAAAAAAACTAGGGTAAATACTAAATATGTAAAAAAAAGACGTGTGTCACTCGGGGACTGCCGCGATAAAGCTATTGCATGCTATGCCTTCAAGCCACACCTCCGAGCCCGTCGGAGTGGGGAGCGTGAGGTTTTTCGTTACGCAATTTCTGGATTCGGCAACCCGCGCTCAAGGCCCGTGATAGAAGCTTAGATGCAATAGCTTAAAAAATATTATTGTTAAATTTCAATATCACGCATGAATTTCGACTTTACTTTTTAAAAACAAATAGCAAAAAAAACACATATTAAACACACATAACTGTTTTTTAAATAATCGCAGGATAACTATTTTATTTTAGTTAAAAATATTTTTTTTTATGTTAGTCAACGACTTCTACATTAAATTACAAAAAGTCATTTAAAGTAATTATGACGATGTTTTTGCTAACCGTACATTTATTTTACAGGTTGTACGCGAAGCGTGCATAACAATAGCCCACATGGCGAAGGTGCTAAAGAACAAATTGGAACAATTCAGCCTCTATATATTGCAAGAGTTAATAAACTTGATACAGAACGCCGCTAAGGTAAGAAATTAATTAATCCCTAATAATATTATAAATGCGAAAGTTATTCTGTCTGTCTGTTACGCTTTCCCGCTTGAACCTCTCAACCGATTTTGATGAAATTTGACACAGACAAGACCCTGAGAAAGGAATAGGCTACCTTTTATTGTGAAATATGTACCACGGGCGAAGCCGGGGCGGACCGCTAGTATTAAATAATTATGTAGTTGGGAATTTATCAGTAAATCCGGCTCGAATGTTGATTTGTTTGAAAAATTGTTTCAATTTAATGTCTCAAATAAATATTTTTTCCACATATTCATATACATATCTATAAGTCACAAAAATACTATGATAGCGAATAAATTCTGTTAAAACCAGTTAAAAAGTATTTATTCTATACATACATACATATACATGTAGTATATGTTTCTCTCTTTCTATCATAACCAAAATCAATAGCTACAAAATAATAAATTGCAATTAAAATCCGTTAAAATATATTAATTATCAAACAGAGAATGTTTGAGTATGAGTTTTCAAATCTCGACGACCTGCTTTTTACGATAAAATCGTGTTTTAAACCCGTTAAACCAGTTACTATTAACCAAATATTTATCTTTTAGGTTGTTTCCTCTGCGGGCACAGTGTGTGTACGCTACATAGTGGTGCACGTACACTCACCGCGACTCATACCCGTGTTAACTACCAACTTGACTACCAATAAGAGCAAGGAGATACGGTCTACACTCAGGTTAGTTAAAAGTAGTATTTTAGTAAATATTTAGTAATACCGCCATAACGTAGAATATCATACCAACCACCATCACCATCCCTACTTACTCCCTCGGCGTATCTATCATTCATCATCATCATCATTACGATGTTTTTATTTTTATTTTTCTCTTTTTTAAGTGCAATAACTAATAAATAAACCCCATATTCCAGTGAGGTGCTAGTGCTGGTGTTAGAAAGGTGGTCGACCACCGCGATAGAGAAGCAGCAGCAAGTTATACACGAAGCTATACGACGAGCCTGTGTGGACGCTGATAGTGTAGCGAGGAACAACGGACGGAGGTGAGATATCTATTTATTCTTAGTAATATTATTTATTTTTTAACAAAAAAAAAGTATTTTAAGGGTGCTTTTCCACGAATAATGTGCGAGTAATTTTAAAAATCAATTTCTACGGCTATGATTCTTGAAAAAACTGTGTCTAAAATTGTCTGTTTTATAACGACTTTTTTCAAAAACGTTGAATACTTAATTCGAGATGTTTTTGTTTTTAATTTAAATTTATTTTAAATTAAATTATATGTACTAAGTATAATTTCTGAACTTAACTTTAGAGCGTACTGGGCGTACAAGCGTCACTTCCCGGATCAAGCGGAACAATTGTTCGCTCGGCTCGATTCGGCTGCGCAGAAACAGATAGAACGAGAGCGTCTTGGTAGCGTGGATAGCTTGCAACATATTGGCACTGGTGAGTTTATAAATAAATAAACATAAAAAGAGCGTGAGCACACGTGTCAGACGTGAAACTTCTTTGGCAAGATTCAAAGATATCAAAATCGTCGCCTT
This sequence comes from Colias eurytheme, assembly GCA_907164685.1. Classification (NCBI taxonomy): domain Eukaryota; kingdom Metazoa; phylum Arthropoda; class Insecta; order Lepidoptera; family Pieridae; genus Colias; species Colias eurytheme. The sequence continues at coordinate 19,823 of CAJQZN010041276.1, forward strand.
AATCCATGACGTGATGGTATTGACATGACGTGAAATTTTACTCTCAACGCGCGTTTTATAACTCTTAATAAAAATTATATTATTATGTATTACAGAAAGGCGAATGCTGACAAGTCCAAGAAGTCCATCTGCTAGTGTATCAGGTAAAATCCTTTGTTTATTATATTATTTATTCACATATATCTTTAAAAAACCTGCCAATACTCACTTATAATACCACAAGAGCTTCAAAATTATCGGGTATTTTCCGATAGGTTCGTTGCAAACAAATGAAGGAGTCAAGTTTTTAGTCAAGGTTAAAAGGTTCCTGAAAAACTTGAAGAACTTACTTAACTTAAGACTTATTTGTTTGCAGGGAACCTTGAGGGAAATGCCAGATAATTTTGAAGCTCGTGTGGTATTCGGGAGATTATTTTTCCGTCCCAAATGTCGGCCAATAATTTCACAATTGAATTGAACCTGTCAGTTTGACGTCAACGACCAGAGAAAATTTTCAAAAAATTATCAGTATAATACCATGTAGGTTGTACCACGTGACGTCGAATGGTGCAATTCTATTGGTCGATATTTGGGTCGGAAAAATAATCATGTTTAAAAATTCAATTTGTTGTATCTTCTTAGTAGCCAATAACAAAAACCTCCATAGTACTATTAAAAATTTTCATTAAGTACCCTCAAAAATCTCGCATGTTACGAATACAACTACCCGCAAAAAATTAAACAAAAATTTTTTTACACGCTGCCCTGGATCGGTTTGTGCCCAATCATCATATATTTATATGTAAAAAATATATAAAAAATGTAAAAAAACAACAGCTTCAACGGAAAATCTTTCGGTCCATAGAACGAACTCGTTGCGTAGACGCAGAGCGTCGCAAGAGAGACCGCCGATATCGCATATACCTGTTGCTATGAGAGGTCGAAATTGTGCAAATTTATTTATTTTTGGGTTTTTAAATAGGGTTTTTAGATGTGGGGGGAGGGTTAGAATACCTGGTGGGGGTTGAAAGATAAGGTTATATCTTGTTCTAGATGTGCTCCGCGGTTTTACCCGCAGTGCTCCGCTCCTGTTGATCTTAGGCCTATATCCTTCCTCGATAAATGGGCTATATAACATTGAAAGAATTTTTAAAATCGGACCAGTAGTTCCTGAGATTAGCGCGTTCAAACAAACTCTGTAGCTTTATAATATTAGTATACATTTTAAGGTTATTTTTCTGGGGAAAACCTCTACTGAACTTTGAGGTAACTGCCTTAAAATTTCAATTGGATGGGGCAGTAATGGTAATTGAAATGCGGGTTCGATTCCTGCTGTAAGAAAGCTTTTTTACAAAAAAAAAAAAAATAACACCGATGTTTCTGCCACAATGTTTAAAACATTGTCACTTTAATTTAATGTTAACATTCAGTATGAAGTTCCGATTTCACCTGGAAATATATTTTGGGAACGTCAGTTAAATAAAATAAAGGTTCTCTAGTGACCCGGTGGTTTATTTATATAACAAAAATGTATTATATTAAGAATATGTATCTTTCTGTTTTTATTGAGTTATCTCGCTTTACCTCCCAAACTTATGTTATTTACAAAACGTTATTCGCTGTCCTATGTCCAACACCGTACAGATCCCAAGCCGTCCCACTCGTCCCACACGTGGCCACGTGCTCCGTCCCACGCCCAGAACTGGGACACTTGATCCAGCCCACGTCCAACATTGAACAAAATCCGATCATTTTCATATACATTCCAATAGATCATAATCTTAATAAATAGCCTAGCTACGGCTAGTCTTATTAAAAATGCTTGTGGCTCAACTTTGACTGGCAACCTAGTCGATATATATTCTCCTAATTATAAATATACATAAATTTTGGTTTTAGCAAAAAAAAAAACGATGAACGAACTAATCCTGTTATGGGATCTTAGACTATATTTTATCGATATCGACAAAGAAACTATTTATTTTTCAAGTTAGTTAAAACTGCACAAAGTGCAAAATTTATTAAATTCCATTAATCTTTTAGTCCAAAAGCAGTAAAACAATGTGAATCGCAATTTTCTTTAAGATATCCAACATGACCCGACAGTTCTTTCTCCGACACATCTTTCTCATTTACATTTAAAAATTACAATATTCCTTACAAATAAAAAAAAATATAAAAGAATTATTATTATATTTTTATCGTTTTTTATTTATTTTATCGACCTTTTAACAAACTTTCTACGTAACGTACTGTACCTTATTTCCTACTCCTGCTTTTAAATGTATTCACCCTACACCCCATCCCTTCCACCCCACACGGGGTCCAAACTAACCCCCACCCTCACCCCACACGGGGTATAACTAACCCCCACACCCCACACGGGGTATAACTAACCCCCTCACCCCACACGGGGTGTAACTAACCCCCACACCCCACACGGGGTATAACTAACCCCCTCACCCCACACGGGGTGTAACTAACTCCCACACCCCACACGGGGTACAACTAACCCCCAAACTAAAACAACAGACCGGTCCCCAGCGGGGGTCAGTGCGAGGTCAGTCAGCGCAGTGGACGCGGCCGCAGCTCAGCGCGCTAAAGCGAGGGCCATGTATTCGCATCTCGCTAGGAATAAAGTGGCTGCCGGGACCGCTAGTTTGCGTGAGTATAGACATACATACAAAATATACAGACATACAGTATACATACACACTCGTAATTATACATATGATAAACAGACTGCATATACAAATTATAGGTAAACACGAACTAAAAGTTATACACATGACACACAAAGTACACACACAGACGTACAATCCCACAAAGTAATTTTACAGTCGACATATACACTAACTAAACGTTATACACATGACAAACAAACTAATAGTTGCATAGATAACACGCAAGCACACTTATTAATGCTATACAGATTAAACAACCACAACAACAACACATTAAGTTAAAGTTATTCAAATGACACAAAATCTAACAATTATACAAACACACACACATACACACACATATATACAGTGTCGTACAATTCAATATTTGTAAAAATGACACATAATATGCTCACAATTATACAATTGACACACAAAATATTAATTATACAGATGACACTTTAAACACTTTTTAAATTGAATGCTATTGCATTCTTGTAAAATATACATATAAAAGTCATAAAATTAATTCTAGCCAATAGTTATTTTAAATCTCTTTATGTATGTACAAAATACAATCAGACTCAAGTTTAATTGATGTATATGTTAAAATGTTATATATTATCGTATTATATATGTAAATAATATTTTATATGCATTCCTGAAGAGGGGGAAATGGCCCAGCAAGGTATTTCTATAATATAGGTTCAATTTTCAATGTTTCGTAACGCTAATATGTTTATTTTTTTAGTATATTTTCACATTTAGTATTACACTTATCTGTTTGTCTCTTTCACTCTGACGGTATTTGACATTGGAAAGAATGCGACAAAACATAATAATACTGTTAAATTAGGTTGGCATAACGTTGTTTAGTTTAGAATGTGCGAGTGAGACAGTATTCTATTAATAATGAAAGTGCAAGAGAGATGCCATGCGATTGTATAGTATAGTATGAAAAATACATGAACTGTCGTCACTTTTTTTCCAATGTCAATTTTTAAGAATGGATGGGAAAATATTTTTCAAAATATTTTTTTTTGTCAAATCAAATATTTTATAAGCAATTTATCTATAACTAGCGGTCCGCCCCGGCTTCGCCCGTGGTACATATTTACGTTTTCTCTACATAAAAACCATCCTCGTACTTCAAGGAATATAATAAAAAAAGAATTATCGAAATCGGTTCAGCCGTTCTCGAGTTATGCGCTTACCAACACATTTTGCGATTCATTTTTATATATAAGAAGATTTCGAGTGGTTTATCTATAATTTACTATCATTTGTGTAAATGTAAGTATGTATTTTATAGATTTATATTTATTTATTCTTTATTATTTGATTTATTTACATACATATTCCGACCCTGTATTTTTCGCTAGTAAATTCTTATAATATGTATTTCGCACAAGTGATGTGTTTCTTTTTCACTGCTTTTGTGAAGTGTCAAGCTATTTTATATTAAAATGTATGTATGTATGCTAATATATCTTTATTGTGTAGGCAAGTAAGTTCCAATGTGTTCTTTATTGGCCAAAAAATACAGCACCTGTAAGAGATACTGTAAAATTTAGTTTTGCTGCTACTATAACACTATTTTAATTTGTTACACAAGTACCAAAAGTATTTACTCGCAATAATTGCAATCTGCCAATTGTTATAGATTTAATTTCCATTCTTCACATTGAACAATAAAACTTAAAATATTTTCTTCACTAAATAATTTTTATTCATGTACAATAGGCATGACGACAGTATCCATAAATGATCGTATTAGTGTTTTTAAGGGAAAATGTATAATAGATAAATTACATATAGTGACTTAGAAATCTTAAAAACATTAAGATTAATGAGATTATCAATAAAATAAAACATTGAAATACTGCAGTTGGCCATTTTGACTAAAACACGCGTGACGTCACGCTTAAGTAAACAACTCACGTCAGATGTTTTTTGTTGTTATGAATATGTTGAGAATACGCATTTTTATTTATTTTCTATTGTTTCACGTATGCTTTATCGACTCAGAACAGAAATATAATTGCGAATTCACGAATACATGGTTCGGGGTTCTCCGCGCCAACTTTATACAATCATTTCTTATTATTTTCTCGCTTAAAATAATTACTAACACGTTTTTGAGCATTATTTTTATGTGGATTCACACTGCAATACTGCACACCACTTATAAACTTTGAAATTCGTTTCTATAACACATATTAAATAAATATTTTTTTAATTTTCTTCGCAATGCGTACAAATAATTACGTATTTACCAAAGTGTGACGTCACGTCTACGCCATGACACCTGCGAGCTGTTTTGGCACAGTAAATAATATTTTTTGGAAAATGGCTTTTATCTTCGTTAAATTTAAGTATATTGCCGAAATATAGGGTTTTTCTTGTATAGTAAACGTATACACACATTATGGAAGAGGATTTCAAAATCTTTCGTCATGCCTATTGCCTATTATAATATTTTTCCTTTTTGTTTGCATTGTCAATTAAACTAAATATGTCTTGATATTTCTACATCAATCATAATAGTTTTATCAATATATCTTCATCATCACAAAACTTGTTTTACAAAAATTTGATTTGAATTTGAAATCAAATTTGATTTGCAGCCCGCGCAAAACGTTCACCCGTGAGCGGTACAGTCGCGCCAAGTCCCGAACGAACTGTGAGTCGCTCGAGATCGAGGCCCGGAGTGTCGCAGTCACAACGTGAGTTTTTTTATTTAGGCTTTTTTATTAGCTTTTTTTATTACGCTTTATTTTGTGTGTGTGTGGGGGGGGGGGAATTGATTAAATATGTTATGTATAAAATTGTTACTATATACATACTATACATATTGCAATTTGTAATATGTATCACCATTTTAATAAGGCTGGCTCAAGTGCCTGTGGTCGGCGGCCAGTTTGCGCCGACCCTTATTTTAAAATTATGTTCATAGCTACTTCCCGTCACTTACGTCATTGATACGTGCTACTTCGTCACATTGATTTAACTTACTGTGAAATATCTCGATTATCTAAGAGTTGAAATTTATTTGACTTAATGAGGAAATTGATTAAATATACCTTTTAATATAAATTTGATCACCACAGCGACATCCCGTTCATCATCACCATCGTCCCGTGCGGGTCCGGTGTCACTAACGGGCGCCAGACGCAGACCGTCCGGGATCCCGCGCTCTTTGGCCGGATCCCGGGAGACTAGTCCCACTAGGTAAGATAATCACTACATAGTATAAAACAAATTCGCTTTTTCTGTCCCTATGTCCCTTTGTATGCTTAAATCTTTAAAACTACATAATGGATTTTGATGCGGTTTTTTTAATAGATAGTGATTCAAAAGAAAGGTTTTAGTATATAATTTATTAGGTTTTAGACAAAGCGAGCGAAGCCCCGGGCGTTAAACTAGTCTATATAATTAAAATGAATCGCCAAATGTGTTACTAAGCTTAAAACTCGACAACGGTTAAACCGATTTCGTTAATTTTTTTTTTTATAATATTCCTTAAAGTACGAGGATTGTTCTTATGTAGAGAAAACGTAAACATGTATCACAGGCGAACAACTAGTCTAGTGGTCCCCACAGCCAAACCAAAAGAATTAACGAAATCGGTTCAGCCGTTCTAGAGTTTAGCCGCTTAGTACAAAAATAAAGTTTGTTGAAAATTGTTTTGCCCATACCACAGTTTTTGTAACAATCAAATAAAATGTAAAGTGTATCATCGATAGTCGATACTATTTTCAAAATTTATAATATTGGATGGATATATGTGCTAAATACTTGTACATTTATACCATTTGAATTCGAATTGTATTCTAGTAGTATTTGAAGTTTATTAAAATGCCACCATGATTCAGGAACAGATTATAATTTAAAAATAAGAAAAAAAGACGGGTTGCACTGGGGGAGTGCCGGCAGAAGTGAAAACTTGATTATTACGTTGAGCATGTTTGTTATTTTGGAATGGTATCCGTCTTACGCTTTTTCGATCAGGTCACGTGTCCTGACGCGAGTTTAAGATTTTATACCCATTACAGAAAAAGTGCAACGCCGCTAAAGAAGTTTTCACTTCAAAAATTAATATTAACTCTGCATTAAACATGCAGTTCATTTGAACGCTATTAAATTTAATTTTTCCTTCCTTCCTCAATTGAACATGAATTTTATTTGACGTGACAACGTCTTATAATTCGATATAGCCGGCTGCATGCACGAAAAAACATGACTCATGCGGCGTTACCTCGCTCTGAGGCGTTCCATGTAAGGCTTGAAGTGCGAGCGAGAGCGCGGAACGAGCGACACAGAAGCACAAGCGGACGTTGTCATGTTCAACTATCGTCAGTAAACCGACTTTACAGACAACCAATTTTTTTTTCAGAACTGGTCGCTCGAGCAGTGTGGTGGGTCGTCGTAGGGAATCTATGGAAAGGAGCACTAGACCACCAGCGGCTAGCTTACGATTGCTGCAGCAGTCTAGAGACGCCGAACAGACGCTCAGAGTGAGTATTTGTTTTGATATTTATTTCTATTGACAAACCTAAAGTCGTAAATAATATTGTCTTGATTTTGATTTTGTTATAATGTATGTAATTTTTGTAATAAATATGTATATGAATGAATTGTGAAATATTAATTATAATAATGTGAATGAATTGATTTTAATTTAAAACTAAGAAAGATGTGACATGTAAAATGTATATAATCAATAATGTATTTATTATCATACTGTTGAATGACGGCTTAACATGCTGTAATACTTGCAAATAAACGATTTATTTATTTAGGGCCGATTTTTCAATGCTTGGATAAAATTTATCCGTCAAATAATGTATAAAACTACCATTTTAAAAACGTATTCTAATTGCCCGTATTTGACAGTTTACGTGACATTTTAATATTATCGTGTAATACTTTATTGGACGGATAAGTTTTATCCAAGCATTGAAAAATCGGCCCTTAAAAAACTAAAACAAAAAAAACAATATTATGAAAATGGTGTGTTACGCTGACACTGTTAAAGTTACCGTTACTGTTAAATTTGACATTTACCTTAACTATAACTAAATATGGTGCAACCAAGCCCAAGTGTTTGTAAGTTCGTAAATCATAAATGTCACATTGTCCAATAAATTTATTTATTAAATAAATATGATACTAATTAAGCACCTTATTTGTTTTTTTAAACTGACTACGTAAAAACGAATAAAAACAAATTACATGGTAAGATAATATGGAAGTGTTTATTTTAAATGGATCTTTAAAATTATGGTAAAAACATTTCTCAAAAACAATGTTTAGAGAGACTTACAAAAAAGGTGTACCTAATTGTTAAAATTTGTTTTCAATCAGCTGGTTGAATGATTATCTTAAACAATTTTTTTACTGTACACATACAAACAAATTCAAATTATATTTATTTGCTAGAATGTAGTTACAAATCATAGATGTTTCAATTACAATATTATGTGGCTAATACATTCTACCCATTGATTGGGTGTGCAAATATTTAAAAGAAAGTTGATTAGTCTAATTATTTAAATATACTTACACACAATTCAATTTTTACAATTACACGAACGCACTACGATTTACACGATTATATCACACACAATTCAGTTTACACTACTTCAAAGTCATAAATTCTTCAGTGTCATTAAATTGTTTTACTATTATACCAGTTTGTCAGTTTATTTTTGAAAAGATTTACTGGTAGTTCCTTGAAATTGTCCGGTATTTTATTATATATTTTAATAGCCATAAATATTACACTATTATATTATATTTTATTTCCAGAGTCCAGAAGACAATTCGACATGCGAAGGCAGAAGGGACGACGATTCGGAAGCTTCGAGCGTTTGCTCTGAAAGGAGTCTTGATTCGTACAGACGGCATGATGTGAGTTTTATATACATATTTATTTATTTTTTATTTATTTTATGGTGTACTAGGTGACCCGACTGACGTTGTGCTGTCTTCATGCAAATTGTCAAACCCGTAAAGTTTACATGGCCCTTATGTTTTCGCATTTTCTGAAATTTTTGGCTTAAATTTCTTGGGTTGTTCTTCCTTAATATTTTTTCCTGACAATAACGAACACATCAAAATTCATTATCGAAATCGGTCCAGCCGTTCACGCGTGATGCCGTGAATAAGTTCATTCAGTTCATTTTTATATACAGAGATTTGATATAGATGCACTTTTATAGGATAAAGATATTGTAAGAAAGCAGTATAAATTATTTGTTACAATATTATAATGTGTTTGAAAATAAGGATTTTTCCAAAAAAATAGAACCACTACTTTTACTTTAGCGATTTTACAACAACGATTAACACATGCCATGATGCCGATACGGTCTACCCATAAGCGTCAAACTACTACCTAGTCATGAATCATGGGTAGCCGATAGAGATGTCGTTTAGAGGTGTTACTATGACGTCATGAAGTAGGAGCAATAAATAGGTCATCCTGCTTGAGCAAAAAACGCGGGTTATAATCCCGCCTTACGGTCCACCGTTTTTTTTT